>LKNJ01000916.1:155491-193346 GCA_002120245.1 Maccullochella peelii
AAAAAACTCTTCGCATCTACACGATTCACGTGAATGACATATTTTGATTGCCGAAAAGCAACTAGTTTGCAGGTATGAAGATTAAGCTAATTACAATCTTCCTCACGAGTCAGCTTCACCTTTGTCCTTGGCAAAGGTTTTAATTCAGTTTTTGGGATGCTCAACCAATACAAATACCCAAATATGCAATACCGGACCAACGAAGGAAAACGAGACCGATAACGTATTTGTTGCACTCATCTAGTGTGGAGGTAGTGTGCAGAGGGGCCAGTGGAGTTGGTGGCTAGCAAGAGCCTAATATTTACTGTTCCATGGGACTTCATTATGGAGGTATATAAAATAAAAATAAAAACATCCACAAGACCCACTTCACTCCGTGATTGGCCAGCTGTTCAGTGGTGATAAAGAACCAGGATTTAAACTTCTGGCGTCTCCACGATCTCTATGACGGCCAGCTTTTCACTACACCTTCCAATGTGGCCGTTCGGAACACAACTATGAACACTTTATTTCTCGTCATACAAACTAGTTCTAATCAAGTATACCCCGGACCTTACAGCTGCTTAAACTTGTTGGTTCAAGGAAACTGATGATAATGTGAGCAAGACAATGTTCACATGTAAACCTTACGTCAGCTCTAGCAGATTTCTGACTGCTTCATATCTGAGGTACAGGAGTAGAAATGAATCGGCATACTGTAGCCAATATAGATTAATTAAATAAATGTCTTAATAAGCCCAGATCCCAATACTACAGACTGGCTGGGGCAGCCTTATTAAATGAAAAAAGTGAGAACTACAGGGACTATAAAACATTACACTGCAAATGATACCGGACAATGCAATGCTAAAAACAGAATACATTTTAACTGGCTGGATTCTGTGCTAAAATAGACTGCTGCATCAACTGACTGGAGCATTGAACTCAAACAAGTTTAGGTGCCAAGTTGTCACCAAAGATGAATTCGGTAAGTCACAACCATGGCAGTTGCTGGTTCCAGGCTCCATGAATTAACACCAGCACCCAACCCACCACCCAAAGTCTTTGGTAAACCTGTGGTGAACCACAAGAATGGCCTCTTCTTCAGTGGTTTCTGAAACCCCTTGCACCACCAGCATCTCTCTATAAAGTATGGCTGCTCTTGAGATATCTTGCTCAGGCAGCTCAAGCTTGCCGACAACTCCAAACAAGTCAGCCTTAGGGTCAAGACTACAAAGACCAGCAAAAGCCATGGTAGAGAGAGATCAGGGACGCAGTGTGTGATGCAGCCTGGAAGAGCCTATAACTGCTGGCTTTTTTCCTTGCCTTCGAGTTTTGCCATTTGGAACTAAACACTTTTGTCTTTAGACATGGTTTTGTTTCAAGCATGCTTAAGCCTTAAAACCACCATAGCAAACTAAATCTGCACACTAAAGGTATGTTCAGACAGAAGGCAAAGCACATTTTAGACATGGTACAATGGCAAAGCAATTGCCACACACACCCACTCTTCACACAAGGTCGTACGTTGCTAGCTAGCTTACAGCTAACATCTGTACAGTTGGTACATTTGGTGTTTGGGGCAAATAAACACAGACTGCACAAACATTCCAGTGGTCAAATTCGAACAAAAACTGCAAGGCAAAAACTCAGGAAAGGTTCTGTTCTATTGGAACCTCAGCACCTGAATCGAAACTGTATGCTATTGTTTCACTGGTGAGCGCAATTTAACCTTTTGTGGAGCGCATGCACTAAATGCTGTATTAGCTTTATGCATCAATATTACCTAGAGATGTCCAGATCAAATTATTTTACTTAGATTTAGCTTAACTATATATCTGACATCGGTGTTGCCAACTGAATTTAGCAACACTTATTTTTCATGTGCTTCTTGACCCAAATACTAGAAATTCATGAGCTTAAATTATTAATATATTATGAATGAAAGTTTTACTAGAGAAGACATCACTCTGTTAGAGTTCTTGGAACTGCAATCACTCAGACCATTTGAAATTCTACAGTGCTGTTACAGCAGTGTTTCCGCTAGAAACATTTGAAAAATCTTTGCCGCCACAGCCAAAACAAAAACAAAAAAACCCCACAAAAGGAAACAAAAAATTCTGCGATCAGTCATCTGATTCACTCAATAAATATGTTGTTGTTGCATTTGTTACCCGCGAAGCCCAATTCCCGCACAAGCTAATGGCAGAACTTTTAAGAAAATTAGCTTAGATATTTTCCAATGAAAAGAAAACTAGATGAAGTAGGTAAACAGAACATACCAGGCAGTAAAATGACGTGCACAGTCAGCTAACGCAAGATGGTTTATTGACCAACAGACCGATCACTCTGTTGGTCTTTTTGAAAACCAAAAAGTTGCAATCTTCTGTAACTTTAAAAAAAATCAAAACGGTACAGAGGGGGGTTTCCCTCTTTAACAAATCATCTTTGGCCGAGGTTACAGATTCCAGATTGCAATGCACATTTACCAGACAACAGCCAACAGTTTCATTTTGCTTGGCTAACTCATGAAATAAATGTTGAAAATCTAAAACTGAGAAATCTGTTAACAGCATGGTACACTATTTAGCACCTGGTACACTCTGGTGAGTTGTAAATAAATTATATGAAGGAGTGTTTTCTGTTCTTTCACAGGCTGCATCAGTGATAGATTTTATTGTTAAAGCCTCAATTAATGATCATTGTGAGCACGAGGCACGCTCACCTTTTGCCTTCTCACAGTGAACCCACTAATACATTTTCTCATCAATTTCATAATTTTTTGGCGAGAGAAATCTGCAGCCTATTTTATTAAAGACCGACAGCATGCATGCATCGAATGGCAAGATGCTAGGCTGGGACTCTTGTTAGATTCCTATTTGCTCAAATGCTGTATGTAAAGCATCATGCTGGATATTAATTTATTAATCAATGCAATGTTTGCATTAGCAGAAACTAGAAATATTAGGAGGGAAAAAGCTGGTCGATTAATGCCGTGACTGTACAAGGATGTTTTTTCCTTCTTTTTCCTCACACTGCAAGAGTCTACTCAACAACTTAAAATTGGCTTATTTGTAATGTTTTGTGGTTTATGAAACAGATTTTATTCCCTTTGTGCAAAAAAAGAGATGATAATTAAGTAATAATTTATCAAGTGCTCTTGGTAAGGCGAACAAAAAGACATGCGTTTATTTTCTTTCTGTGCATGTTTCACCTTGCGCTACTGTGGCCTTCACGTTAATCTAACAGCAATTCAGACATATGTCAGACATTTTACTAGATCCAACCTAGTTTCCGTCATGTCTTGGGCACTTATTCAGACATGCGAGCAACATGTTAAATTGCTGTCTCATTTACATAACGAGGTGCATGTCTGAAAGGGGCTAAAGAGTGATAAACAGGGCAATACTGCGCAGACGGGATTTCCTTAGCACTGAAAATTCACACAGTGGGCTCCCACGACTAACTGAATAGAGCAGACACACTGAAACATAATGCACAAGGTAATGGGAGTGGGAGGAGATTAGATTTTAGATTTAAAAGACAAGTTAACAGTTTATTTTGAACATGATTGAATTGTCAATGTGTTGCATGTACACACATGGTAAGCACTAGTGTAGTCCATAAAAATCACAAATATGGTGTAACAGGGCCCCCTTAAAATAGACACACAAATATGTTGGCCTGATTAATTTATTATGGTAAACAAGCCTTTCTAATTATCGGCATAGCAAGATATAAATGATGAATAACAAACACAGGGTATTTTGAGACTTAGCCAAGATCATACTAGCGCTCTTATAAAAAGAAGTATAAAATGGCCGATTTATCACTCATGGCATGTGCTCATTTTGAATTGCAAAAATAAGAGACAGGGTTAACCCTAACCCTACAAAACATCTGGCAAGATAGCCATGTGCTCTCTAACATCTACATCAAACAGGACAGAGATGCAACTCAGCTGAATTGAAAGGTATAATACTCCCCTTTTTAATACTGCTTAATGTAAACACATTTAAGACTCACATCTCAGTTATGTGGTTTAATTCACCACTGGCATGTATAACTGATCATACAGAGGCAAAAGCCTAATGTAGATATGGACATATGGTGGGTCATGGGCCAACAGCTGCACAGAACTGACTTACATTTGGCAACTAACCTGTATAAACCTGGATTGAGAAAGGTGCCACTGCCAGGCACATAAACTCCTCTTCCATATAAAGGACATTTGGAGGTCTCACTTTTAAACTACAGCCAGGCATAACCTCAAATTTTCCTACATTCTTATTTAGTATAAGTTTGAATGTTGCTAGCTCTGCAAATTGTTGTAGCAGTTGTACGATCAAAAGGAAATTCTTATTGATTGTATTGGATGAGAGGTAAACAAATGTAGCTAATGAAAAAATAACTGACTTCTAACATCTACAGGAAATCTATTGAAAAATGTAGGTGGAGTCTTTCAAGGCTGCTTCCTCTTCAGTAGAAAAAAACAGACTGTGTAATTAATTACAAGTGCACCATGTGAGCACTGCCACTGGGTGAAGTGGGGGAGGTGAAACTAAAAACAGGGCTGTACCATGTTCCCAAAAGGTAAAAGCAAACCTGAAACAGCTCACTTTGTATCGACTAAACCGAGTCCATTTTTTAAAAAACATCATGAACAGTCCAATTCTGCAGACTGCCAAATTCCCCAAACTGTGGCTGACTTATGGCTCTCCGGTTCATACAGAAAACACTCAATTGGTCACTCATCTGTACATCACTTCACCTAAATCAAAAAAGATGCAGAATTTTTTCTCTTTTAGAAACCCACAGGACAGGGCAAAGAGGAAAAACTGTTAAACTTGTATTACCATTGACATTAAGCCACACCCACATCCTAGGGCAGTGTGGTGCATGGAAAATTACTGGGCTGTACCACTTTAGACCAAGAGGGGGGTTTAACTGCACAATGTAGGGAATGCAGCAGTTTCCTCTTCACTTTAGCCCATTTTTGTATTCTGTTCCATTTAGGCCGCAATTTAGTGTTGATTTTCAATGTGGGGATACTCTCTAATAATCCTCAATCAATTATGGAAATATTTAAAAGAAGCCAAAAACTCTTCATTAAAGCTCTACCAAGGGGCGATAATTAAAGTGACAAAGCTAATTTATAATTTTTTACCTACATCACTTATTATCTCAGGGCAGATAACTTCTCACCATAATCTGTCTCCATTGTTGCCCCTCCCCCAAACTGTCACCTCTGCAGTATGCTGGATGTGCTTGCTGCTTGTTTCAGCACAAACACAACATAGTCGCCTCGTCAACTTGGTAGGGTTGGACCTTTGATACTTTAGTAAGGTACAAATACATCCAAGACGAAAATGTATGTTTCCAGTTGCCAAAGGGCTAAATGGGGAAGTCACTGAATTACATCAAAAAGCATTTGATTACTTGCATTAGACTGAGTGGTATGAGGGTATCTCATACTTCACAGAGAACTGGGTCACTTTTTTCTTTTTGTTCATATGCTTGTGTGTGTATTTGTGTACAAGCGTTCTCCAACCAAGTTACCACAGCTTAGCAACAAGAACAGTGTCACACTTTAAGAGCAGCTATGTGCAAAAGAGAGTTCTTTTTTTCCACATAAAACAAAACAAAAGGACACATTACCTGTGTAATAAGAAAAGGTTCCCTTAATGTAACGTCATTCAGAATTCATATTCATTAGCAAATAAATAATTTTATAAACGCAATTTACGCGATTGCAAAACTCGCGAGACTCGCTTTCACAAAAGACAACATTTCAAGGAGACATAGGTCGCGATGTGAGCTGGTTGTAAAAAAAAGAAATTACAGTTAAAGTAAAAAGAAAAAAACATTGCTATCATTAAAATGGCATTGACGAATTATCCATTAAGCTAGTATCTAAGCGAGAGCTAGCTAACATTGCTTTACGCCCGCTACAATCCTATCCTGTAGGGCTCAATGTAAAATGTGCCACCCACACACCAAAAACAGAAATAAATCTTTTTTTATAATTCATAACAAAATTATTATATTCATAAGCCCAAGTGTCAATAACCATATTATGTATTTGCATTAAATGTAATAGCAAGTGAGAGCTAGCATGCTAGTTGCAATACCTCGACTCACCGACTTTTCCCGTCGCCAACCGATGTTCGCGCGATTTTCAGTCTCGGTCTGTAGCAACTGTCTCCTCCTCCTCCTCCTCCTCCTGCAGTTGTCTCCCGGACCCTTTTGTGTACAACCGTTGCGGTCAGGATGTGGTATCAGTCCACCGATTTCAACATTCAAAGGAAAAACTAGTGAGCTGTGCCACAACAACTGTATAGTTGTGCATTCGCGGACTCAACCGACTGCTCTCCTCTTTCGCTCACAAATAGACTCCTCCTCTTTTCGTGCACAAAAAAAAAATCCACCATAAACATACGTCAGCAGTCTGTGGCGTGGCGGTTGGTCGACAGACGTCGCGTTGGTAAACCGTCCCGTTCTGAATGCTAGTTTCCGTCAGTTTTTTTTTCAGTCTCTCTACCGGTGGTGGTGTTGAAGTCGGTAGCTAAAGCCGGTAAGGTATGTATGAACAGCTCCAGGAGGTGATAGATCGGTTTGTATGGATGATCAGGCAGGACTAACACAAGCGTGTTTTGGAGCAGCAGCACCACTGCTTGGAGTAACCAAACTGCAGTGTGGTAGAAACAACCTCACGGAGCCGGCGGTTGGAACCAGGGACAACAGGGAGCAGAACATTAGCATAGAAAGGGAGGGGTGTATGATTTGTCCATGACAGACAAACTGGGGGCTGAGGGGGAGGGATTATATGGTGGAGGAGGAGCCAGGTGAACAAAAGTCTGAAACATTGTCTGTAAACTTAACTACAGACAGTGGTGTCATTGTAGGTTTGTAGGCAATGCATCATAGGGATGTAGTTGTTTTTGAGTTGTCCTGTATGCGTTCAAGTACCCAACATGTGAGTCAGCTTGAGTGGTTTGCGCTCTTTTTAATCATGATTTTTTTTTTTTTTTAATTTAAATGGCACACATGAGACGAGAATACAGTCCAACTCAAGGGTATAGGTAAAATACTAACCTGGCTAGTGTGGTAACCTGGAAAGGTAATTTTCTTAGCCTGGGCTACAAATAACAGGATTTTCCCCCCTTTTTTACCACTATGATATCACGGTTTCTCAGAACAAGACAAGAAGACAAGGACATCTCTTTTTATTTATAGCCATATCCATTACATTTATGAACAACATATGGTTTGTAGTTTTTAGCAGTCTTCTGACATTATACAGCATGATACAGGTCAGCCATTTTGTTGACTCACTTCTGTATGAAACTTGTAGTTCCCCAGGAGGCCAGCAGAGGGCGAGTTATGGTGATGTTCTAATAATAAGCGTTAAAATGCTTCTCTCATGGATAATCCCTTGAACCTACTGCAGTCTGTGTCATAGCTAGTCCCCTTGCATGTTGTATGTTCATACTCCAAAATCTGTGTAATCTGGAGTAGGAGGTGGTATCTGTCTTCTCCCTTACCCTGTGCTTTTCTCTCTTGCTCTCATACACTCTCGCACACCAGACAAGGTCTGCAGTGATAGTCTAATAGAAAGAAGCCTTGAGGTTAGGCAAGTCTCTTTTGTCATCTGCACATGTGAACAAATCCAGCTAGGCTACACTGCAACATCGTGCCGCTACATTGACATTTTTCAATATGACATAGCTCTTATGTTGAGGGAACACTATACGCAGATCACAGGCTCCATTAGGCAGCACACAAAGCAAGATGATTACATGAAACAGACTGAAGATCAATAATACAACTGGAACTGCTACAGTACCCTGTGTGTTTGGTGAGTAACTGTTCAGAATTGACAGTAAATGATAAAAAAACAAACAAGTAAACACATCGCAATGGTTGAAAAAGAATTCGCACTTAGGTTTCCGCACAAAAATGCAATCCCCACAAATTACAAAACTCATATGTATTGTTTTCTCTAATCATTGTAAAAATTGAAGATTTTATTAGCATTTCTTGATGTTACATAAGCACAATGCAGTTTTACTGTTGTTAAGTTAAATCTGTGGAGCAGATGAGTTACGTAAGCTCCTTGTTTTTTTGTTTTTTTTGTATTTGTGCCTTTATTTGAGTTCAAAGTAGAGATAAACATGAAAAATGTGTTACGTTTTGCTTAGCATTTGCTTGTTGTTGTCAGCCCCTAGTCTTTTTTGTGGAAGAAGAAAGAAAAGGCGAAAGTGAAATATAAGGGAAACTGCAAAAATTTGCCAACAGACTGACTTTAACCCCAGTTCAATGTGATGAATCAGCCAAAAGGCCACTGATAAAGGCAGCCTAGTGTCAGCGGAACCAAACGCACCACAAAAACTACGAGCGATAGTCAGACACTCACGGTGTGTCAGGGCCTTTAGACTCTCAGTAAAAGCAAGAAAAAAAACAGAAAATCTCCCCAGAAAAAAAAGTAGCAAGAGAAAAACAACAAAGGGTTCCCCACCAGGACAGCTGAGGGCGCAATAGTTCAAAATAACAAACTATAATTTGACCAGTGACAATGATGGAATGATATTGACAGCTAATAAAGTGAAATTCTTCTAGGAATGTTGTCTGACTGCTCAAGTAGGGCCAGCACCCGCCTCCACTGTAAAATAGCTGCTGACGAGTGGGAGGTGAGCACAGTTCTACTCCAACAAAAAAACCCGCTAATGTACTCAGAGACTGTAAACAGGGTGCTTAGGTTGGACAGATGTAAGTAAGTAAGTAAGTAAGTATGTTTTACTTTTTTTAATTTTGCAGTTTCTTTTGCAGGTTTGTCTTTGAGCCAATTTCTATTCACATAGCTTTTTGAAAATGGCATTTCAATAAAGAGCTTAGAGTTGTACAATCTTTGAATTTAAGTACACCCATTTTGGTTTCTCCACGTTAAGGAGGCTGTGAAAAATGTAGCACTCCTCTACAGTAAGTAGAACTAGCCTTAAGACTCAAAGCTCCTGGCAGACAAATAATAATAATAAAATATACATTAGCAACATTTCTACAGACAAATCACAAATAAGGGTGTTGTTTGAAAGTAAAGGATCGAATGGATATATAGAAAAATCCATATCCTGTCCAAGCACATAGGCTAATTGCTGCAAGGAAAATATGAAATATGAAAATTTGTCCTCCCCAATATTGGTAATGACCAGTCATCAAAAGCTAAAATAAAGCAAATTTTCTCCCCTCAATATTCAGTGTTAAACCGACTCCAAAACACACTGGATGGTCACTGAACTCCTCCTGCTTCATGTTGGTTTACATGTCAACCAGCAACAGTGAACGCAACTGTTGTGCGTGGCTCACAAAGTTTTTGTTCATTCTGTATCCTCCGCGTGCCATGCACACTTCATCACTCACAGGTCTACCACACAGGTAAAACACAAATCTGTTTAAATCACATCATCACTGTATCAAATATAAACCAGTGTGTTACTGCACTTGTTGGTTAACACATCTTTTCACCTTTGGTCCTTGCCATGTCTTAAAACTTTACACGGGAATACAAGTACATTAAAGAACAGTATTATAAATAGCATGGAATAACTGCAGCTAGAGGAAACCATGATTTAATTATCAAATTGCAACCTATTAACTTGTTAAACATATTGTCACAGTAATTTAGTTCATACTCTATGTTTTAAGAATACAGCTCCATAAGGAACTTAGCTGTAATAGAAATAGAAAAAAAAAGCCCAGATGTCCTTGGTCTAGCGACATCTAGAGGCAGTGGTGGGCATTTTATTTTCTTTCCTGTATGAGTGTGTGATAACAATGACGTTGAAGGTTATGTATGTTGCAATCCGATTTTATTCAAGCTTCTCAAAACTGGGCTGTTTGGCTGAGATATTTTTTATTGTTAAGATACTGTCCAGCAGCTTCTTCATAGTAGTAGTAACACTTTTGCAGAAAATGAGTTGTCAGATAATCATGAAGTAACAAAGGACAACATTGTAACTACTCAGTATGATGTACCGCTTTACTTGGCGGTGCACAAACAGAGTAACTAATTATTAAGTAATTAGTAATGAATGAGTGACTACTAGTTCAGAGCTAATCAGGAATGACTCATTAAGAAAGTAGTCATTATTCCGATTCACGGATACTTATGACTAATCATTACCTAATGATTCATTAATATAGTATCTCCCAGTCTTTTCTCTAGTAACTCATCATAGTACATAATCCTGAATTCGGAGTTATTCAGGAGCTACTCATTAACGATTCATTAATTATCAGGTTGTTCATGATTCATTCCTTTCTCTTTCCTTAGTAATTTCTCACATTTTTGTGTACCGTATTGTAAAGTGTTATGATTTAATCTAATAAAGCAACATTTCCATCTCACAGAGATCTTCATCAGGCATTGCCAAACAGACAAAACTTGGACACTTTGTGATTTTTGTTTGAGTTTATAAGGCCAAAGGGAGGCAATTCCAGATTCCAATTCCCTCCAGAATTACCTTCAATTTAGGTACACCTAGACATACATGGTCGAAAGTACAGTATACATTTTAAAAATCAGCATCAGTTCTCATACATCAGACAAAACGGCATCATTCCTTAAACCAAATTCAGGCCACAAGAAACACATTATTAAGTCATATGATGAATGGACCTCAGACCTACAGGTGTCATCAGACAAAAGGTTATCAAGAGTAGACAGTCTATGTGAGAAACGGCCTCAGCCAGGCATTATCAAATGAAACGACTACATGTGGCTCTCATCCCTCAACTTCCATTGACAAAGATCCACTTTGGGCATCTGCCTTTCAAAATGAATGTTGAAAAATAATGAACTACCATTATATATGTCGACTAACAAATGAGACTGTAACATCTGCAAAGTTCAAGGAGATTCCACTTAGATCATGGTACAGACAGTCCAGACAGGTCAGCAAAATGTGATATCATTTATCCACTTTGCAAACAATTTTCTAGTTTTTTGTTTCATGAGATTAACTACAACAAAGTTCTACTGGATATTTATTAGTATTTGTTGTATTAGTGTATTGTCCAGGCACTCCAGCTGCAACAGTCAGTTTCTCTATACTTATATTTATGAGAGCTGCTTGTACAGTTGTAAAGCAGGATGTTACATAGTGATGCATTTACTGCATCCAGTAATGAGGCACCAATTTTTACATTAGTACATTTCTCATGCATGAATACTAGTGACAAACTTGGCTAATGGAACTTCAGTCAATTCACATGCTCACATGTTAATGTTTTGTGAGACATCATTTATAAGTCAACAATTTCCCAGGTAGTTCTCGTAGGCATAAGCACGAAGAAACTGTTGCAGCTGCAGTGTTTGAACAATGTTAGCTAAGTTAGCTTATGCTAACAAACATCCAAGCCTGAGGTCTGATGTCCAACCTGATTTTGCCATGAAGACCTTTGGTCAAAGGAATGATGTTGTTTTGTTTGATGTCTGAGAAACCCTGCTGAGGTCTGATGTCCAAAAAATGTGAGCTCTGTATGGAAGACCCAAACTGAAAAAACACTGCCACTACAAGCAGCGAAGGATCGTGTGATGCATGACATTTGATGCTGCTAGCACCAGAGCACAGTACAACACCAGGTGCACACTGAAGATCAATCATATAATACAGTGGTATTCACTTCTGGTCCTGGTGAACCACTGCTACCTACAGCTTGTTATCTGGATCACCTAAAAGGAACTAAACCTTGATCAACTTAAAACCCCCACTTTAGCTTATCAGGTGTGGACAGAGCAGTGGGAGATAATATGCAGTGCTGTGGCCCCCCAGGTACAACAGTGAGTACCAATGATATAAAAGGTAACATACTGTATAATGTTATTTTCTAGATTTCATAGTCTTTTGCTTGATTCTTCACCCAAATCTTCTTCACTATAGTTCACTAGGCCAATTACTTACTACCTGGGAAAATGCTGCTCACTGGAAAACAGGACAGTGGTATATCCTGTCATGGGGTCGTGCGCCCACTAAGTTAGAATGCTTTGTATTAAATGTTTCATAAGTGTATTTCATTCCTGCTGTAACCTAACATGGCACAATAACTGTTGAGTGTTTGTAAAAAGTTAATGAATATGATAATATTATGGTTATTTTGTGTGAAGTCAGTGAGAGTGAGTTTTACGTTGATAAAAGATCACAGCCTGATAATGATGACCCTTAAAAACTAATTAATGAAGTGTCTAATAATCTGCCTCAGGGGAAGCTATTTGGAGAAATGTATAGGACCCACAATGGAACCTTGTGGAACACCACAAGACAAGCAAGCAGTTGGTGGCACAGAGTTAATAACAGAAACAAGAAAAAAAAATCCACTCAGACAGATGTAAAACCCACTGGAAGGCATTTCCAGAAATACCACTTCTTTGTCAAAATGTAGTGATCAGTTGCGTTGGAAGCTGTACTAAGGTCAAGCAGTAGCAGGAGGACTTGCATTGCCTGTAAAACCTTGCATCATCATGTCATTGCAGACACTACAGTGGGTTATTTCAGTAGTTTATGATGGATATTAAAAGTCATTTTGTGTACCACACCTGCCCTTTGCTTGACTGGTGTTCCCACTGAGCTCTATTATTTTGCCTTTGCAGGTGGTGAGCCTGCAACTGTAACCCCTCTGTTTATGATGAGTTGTGGTTTTACATATTAACACTCTAACAAGCTTCTCGTGTGATTTTCTTAAAATATACTCACCACATAAGCTTCATATTCATGAATCAGAATCAGCTTTATTGGCCAAGAATGTGTCGAAATGGAGTCAAATTGCTTGTATGTGTACATACATGTATATGCACATACAAGGAATTTGACTCAATTTTTTCTCAACATACTTACACAATAGAAATACAGCTAAAAAACAAGAACAACAAAGCTGAACAAAGGAAAACATAAACAGCTATTATGTAGGTGAAAGAAAAAATATATATATAAACAATACAACAATGAACAACAACATACTGTGTCTATGTACAAGTCAGACTTTCTTTAATTTGTAAACACAAATACAACAATGCAATGGTGCAGTGTGCAAATATGCTGGAATAAATATTGAATGATTAATGTAACAGGTTACTTTATATACATGACGTAGGTGGATATGTGACAGCGACTTAGGTTAATATTTTACAGTGATGTACATGTTAAAAACAACAGTGTGTATGTCAACTATAAATATAGGATATATATATAGTGTCAGATTGTTCCTGACATTATATGACTGACGTTAGCTGTTCATCAGAGTGATGGCCTGTAAAAAGAAACCGTTCTTGTGTCTGGTTGTTTTGGCATACAGTGCTCTGTAGCGCCTACCAGAGGGGAGAAGTTGGAACAGGTTGTGTCCAGGGTGTGATGGGTCTGCAGTGATGTTGAAGTCCTGAATGGAGGGCAGGTCGGCACCAGTGATTCTTTGTGCAGCCTTGACTGTCTGTTGTAGTCTGTTCCTGTCCTGTTTGGTGGCATATCCAAACCAGACAGTGATGGATGTGCAGAGAACAGACTGGATTATTGCGGTGTAGAACTGGATCAGCAGCTCCTGAGGCAGGTTGAACTTCCTGAGCTGGAGCAGGAAGTACATCCTTTGCTGGGCCTTTTTGACGACGTCCCGGATGAGGCCGATGATTGTTGTGTCGTCTGCAAAGTTCAGGAGTTTAACAGACGGGTCACCTGAGGTGCAGCCGTTGATGTAGAGGGAGAAGAGCAGTGGGGAGAGCACACATCCCTGGGGGGCGCCAGTGCTGAAAATCTGGGTGCTGTTCTCCAGCCTCACCTGCTGCCTCCTGTTTGTCAGGAAGTTTGTGATCCACTGACAGGTGGAGGCTGGTACAGTGAGCTGGGTGAGTTTGGAACGGGGGACTTCTGGGATGATGGTGTTGAATGCCACAAACAGGATCCTTGCGTATGTCCCTGGGGAGTCAAGGTGTTGCAGGATGTAGTGTAGTCTCATGTTGACGACATAATCCACTGCCCAGTAAGAAAACTGCAGGGGGTCCAGCCTGTGATGTCAGGTGGCTCAATACCAGCCTTGAAGGATTTCATGACCACAGACGTCAGGGCGAGAGGCCTGTAGTCATTTAATCCTGTGATGGAGGGTTTTTTGGGGACCAGGATGATTGTGGAGCGTTTGATCAAACCTGCAGTAACACATTAATGTCCCCAACAACCTCTGTTGTCTCATTTAGCCACTTATTAGCAACCGCCTTTTTTAAGACACGTAGAAACTTCAAATGTTGCAGAACAAAATGAGAAAGTCTCTTAAACCCCATTGACTTCATGACGAGGGAACCAAAAGTGCAAAAATGCTAACTCATTTCTGGGTTTTAGGACACATTCCTGCACCACTCTATTGTTCTTGGGGACTTTAACAGAGCAAACCTCAGCCACGAACTGCCTAAATACAGACAGCATATTAAGTGTCCCACCAGGGATAAAAACACACTGGACCATTGCTACACCGCATTAAAGGACGCTTATCGCTCTGTCCCCCGTGCAGCTTTGGGACTCTTCGATCACTGTCTGGTTCATTTTCTCCTGACTTACAGGCAGAAACTAAAATCTGCTAAACCTGTTGTCAAGACTGTGAGGAGATGGACCAACGAGGCAAAACTGGAATTACAGACCTGCTTTAACTGCATTGATTGGAGTGTTTTTGAGGCTGCAGCTTCAGACCTGGATGAACACTGTGACATCTTATATCAGCTTTTGCGAGGGCATGTGTGTGTCCACTAAAACCTTGTGCACATACAACAACAATAAACCCTGATTTATAGAAAAACTCAGGCAGCTTCATCAGACCAAGGAGGAGGCCTACAGCAGTGGGGACAGGATCCTGTACAACCAGGCCAGAAACACGCTGACAAAGGAGATCGGAGTAGCAAAGAGGAGCTACACTGATAAGTTGAAAAACTGGTTTTCAAGTGTGGAGAGGCCTGCAGGACATCACCACAGGAGATCACTCCCCATACTGTGGAGACCCATCAACTGGCTGAAGACCTTAAACGTCATCACGCTGAACACAGAAAATCATCTATTGTCCACCTTTACAGCATCGTTGTTTATACTCACACTCTTGCAAACTATTGTAACTCAAACTTTCCAAAAGGCTTTTGTAGAAGTGGTAAGTGTGAAATCAAATTGCCAGCTGGAAGCTTAGTGGTGGTGACGTTGGAGTCATGCAACCGTGGCGTAGTTCGTTTATAGCCTAACGTTAGCTTTTTACTTCTGGCGATTGCATTTACGCTTTACAAAAATCATAAAAGGGGTGTTGATTTGTGAAGAATATCTTGCTGAACAAAATGTGTAAGTATCATAAACTTTTGTTTGCCACAGAGCTTATTTTCTGCAATAATCCAAAATCCCATTGGCTTTTTGTCGAGGGAACAAGGGCGATGCTAACTTCTGGGTTGGCCTACAAAAATTCGGCATCCTTGCAGCACTCTGTGAGCAAGGAGTCTGGATGTTTGTGCTCCCTGTATCTGGTCAGCCGAGTGTTCTCCTCACTAACTCCTCACTAACACAGGCCCGAGGTGGGATGTAAACATCGACCAGAATAAACGAGGAAAACTCCCGCGGTGAATAAACGGTTTACAGTCTTACGTATACCAATATTCATGACACACTGGCAGCAATGTCCATATTGTGTGAGACAGTTACAAAACTGAGAGCCAAGTTTCACTCTGAGGTTGTGGTCGCGTTCTGCGTGTAAACACTGCTTGATTTACAAAGACAGCACAGCTCATTACGCTGTCAGCTCCTGAGACTGCCCTCCACACTCACACTGCGAGCTCAGCAGACGCAGTTCAGCAGTGGGATGAGATCACTGCAGCCTGTAGTGATTTTACAGTTCATTATTGGCAAGTTTAAATACCATTTTGATGAACACAAACCAAAACTATCCACTATTTGTTTCTGTTAGACTAGTCCCATATTGGGCATTAATAATAGACTAATTGCTAATATGCTAATGCTAATATTCGATTTTAGTTATATACCAACCTCTATTTAATTCAAGTTTATTTCCTCCTCTACATCCTTCCTTGTGGCTCTTGACTCTGAGTGTCATTTAAGTTCAATATGAGTTGTCCTATAACAATACTACAACTACTACTACTAAAAATATCATAAATATCATTTTGAGGGTATGATATAAATATTTGTAATATAAATCATGTAATCATTGTTGAGACATTCATGAAAAAAGGCTCTTTCATTAACATGGGAATGTGCTTTTATTAAATAAAGAATAAATTACAATAATAAGACATTAATGTATAAATAACTCAATATAACACTGAAAATTATATCTCAATGTGTCACAGCAACTTTGAGAAAAGTGGTTATTAAATAAATGTACATTGTGAAGTTCTACTGATTCAAAGGGATGAGTGATATGTGGATAGTGGGCCGTCAGCTTAGTTACAAGAGTTAAGACAGAAGCGCTTTACCTCCTGATTTAGATTTAATGTACACATCACACATTCAGAAGTAGTTGATGTAAAGTTGCAGTGACGTGTGAACTGATTGGCTGTAAGCAAACAGGCAATATGGACACAAGCATGCACACATAAATACTGTTTCAAAAAAGTTTCAAATCTTTGCTAGAAACCTTTGACTGCACCAAAATCACAGACAGCTATTATCAGTTTGTTGCAGACATCACATTTCATATCAAAATCCCACAAACGTGTATGATCATATAAAATGATGATTCAACTTTTTTTGATAGATTGATAGATATTGAAAGATTGAATTACTTGTAGTTTTGGCATATTTGTGCTGCACTGCAGACAGTACATGGCAGAACAGTATAAATGTTGACTTCCTGAAGAAAACCTGATAAAAAATGTTTACAACTTAATAAATGAATTGATATGGAATAATTATACCAACACTTTGAATGTATACCATTGTGGTAATATTATTAAAGCTTCTCGTTATTCTTCTGATCTGGAGAGATATATAAGTTATCACTGACTATTACATGAAATTGTATTTTTTTATTTTTTTTAACAGTGGCTGCTGTATATTGAAAATCAAACTTCACAGAACGCAAACATGATTTTAAACAGCTTAAACTCTCTGTTGTCAGAAAAATGAATAATGTTCCCTAGGATCTAAACTCTGTAAACTTCATCAGGAAATGAGTCTGGACTGTGTAAAAATGTACCTAAAAATCTCAGCAGTCGGTGTGTCTAAGGAGGACACAAAGCTCGTCTGTTTCGTGATCTATTGAGTTGCTGCTTATACATGGCAGAGTGCTGCCACCAAGTGGTGAACAGGACGAATTTAAATTTAAAATGGCATTGACACAAATACTTGGTCATCACATCAGAGTTCTGTTATGTTCACAAATGCTTTGCATGGCACAAGAGATAACAAAAATAAATAAATAATAACAATTTTCAGTTTTCTGTTCACCTATGATTAGACATACTGATTTCACCAGTGGTCTGATTTCTTTTGGGTCAGAAAATTTTCTTTTCATGAATGTGCAGAGGCTACGATCAGGAGAAAAAAGCCTAACAAATAAAAAACCTTGAGCATAGGCTAGTGTTTTTCAAAGACTGATTTACACTATATATGAATTACTCCAGTTGAATAACTTGTATATGAAATTAGATTTTTTTTTATGGCATTCATTTCTTTAAAGTAATACAAGTTAAATTACATGCTGCAGACTTTTAGATGAGACGCATGTTGTCCATTTAGCTGTCAAAATAGGTCACAAAGTCATTCTGAACTGAGACATTTTAAAAAAATAAAACTATCTGTTTTATAATTATCCTCCAGTGGTATTGCAAGAGCATAGTCAGCCAATGCAAATGAGCACAAGCACAACTGCACTGGACCACATTTCTTTGCTCTGTACCCACTGTGGCGTCACAAAGCATGCTGGGCTGAATCGTCCCAAAGTGTTTGTGTGCGTTATTATGTGGTCAATCATGGAATCACAGAATCTGCAGGATGCACCTTGTTGACTCCTTAATTACACACACACAGAACCGCATTTCACATGTGACTGATGTTGCAGCTTTCTCTCATCTTAGTATGCAGGTCTGTGCACACAAACGATTTTTAAATGGAAAATCGAACATAAACAGGGCGAGGGAACATTAGAGAAATCTTATTCCATTTGTTTTCTTCGTTCTTCGGGTGGGTATAAAAGAAGCCAGCACAGCTTGTACTGTTTGTTAAGCCCTCCTGACAGTAAAGCCACAGAGATTCTTTCTCCGAATTAATAGTTGCTGCTGAGAATTTAAAAAAGGCAATTTGTACAGTGCAGAGTCGACTGCAGAGCTGACTAGCGTATCACTACTACACAAGAATTATGATTTTAATATTTAGAGCAAATCATTTAATTTGTCTGAATTCAGACACCAGCTGCTAACAACACTAAAACTTTAAAAATTAGCCTCTTTCACACAGAGTAACGTGGTACTTTCTAAGCTTATACTACCCAGACAATGATAAATAACAAGGCATTGGCAGTAGACAAAATGTTAATTTGATAATGGCACTAAGTCTCTGGGTGTCTTGTCATCCACATATTCACAGGAATGACTCTGAAATGAAACAAGAGGGGTTTGATATGTGTTTGTGGGGATGGTGCGGGGAAGGAAGTGTAGAGGACGATGAGTGGAGTTTGGTATCAGAAAAGATGTTAGAATTAAATGACACCAATTTTTACAGATTAAAATGTTTTCCAAGCATGCAGAGATGCTTTGGTGGATTATAATATCCTGTAGATTCATCTATCTGCTTCATTGCACTGCTTTTTATTCTCACTCTGTCTGAACAATTGCGGACCGACTGACTGACTACAGGTTGCTTTCTAGGGTGTCAGTAGAGGATATGGGGTGCAGACCTCCATTCTCGTTCAGTCTCTTGGCACGATAGGTTTCATAGTGAATGTTATGAGTGACCTCCTTCAAATCCTGGAGGTGAGACCTGAGAACGAGAGGTACAGAATGTTAATATGTTACTAGTTATTTATATATCTATTTGAAACAGGAAGGTATCAGCGTTAATGTGTTTTTTAAATACATTTAGTGATCCTTATCTTTTGGTTTAATACAGTGCTAAAATCCTGCCCTCTGAACCCAGGAAGCATGTTGAACCATTGGGATTTGCCACAGAGTAAAATTTATAAATTATACCCTTCTAAGCAAATAATTATACGTCCTTATTTTCATGCATATTATGCTTATTATTTATTACTTAAAACATTATGTGTCGGTTACATAAAGTATGAGCTGAAATCGATTAGTTGATCATCATAAAATTAATCAGTGATTATTTGGGTAATCGATTTTTTATTTGAGTCATTTCTTTAAGCAAAAATGCCCCAAAAAGTTGTGGTTCCAGCCTCTCAAATGTGATTATTTGCTGGTTTCTGTAGCCTCCTGTGATAGTAAACTGAATATCTTCACCTTGGGCTCTGGGAAATTGTGATTTTTCACTATTCGCTGGCATCTTGTATACCAAAGATTTTTTCGATAAATCCAGAAATAATCAGCAGATTATTCGATAATGAAAATAATCATTAGCTTTTTTTTTTTTTTATTACCCCTGATTCATGTTATTGTTAAAATACTATGATGCACTGAAAGTTTCCCAATATGGCAAATCCCATGGTTCCAAATTGCTCCTTAAGTCCAGTATATTGCATTGCGTTGGGATTTTAATTATCTATTTAAAAAAGACTATTTTACCTGATCAGGAAATCTCTCAGCTGAGCAAACTCACAATGGTTGGGATTTTCAACTGCAACAAAAGAAATTGGACAGAATCAAATGTCATATCTTGTATGTCCTAAGTCCTTTATGAGACTATTAATATTATTTCTGTGGCAAAAGGACTGTAAATATTACTTAATAAGGCCACACCACCCACCTTCTACAATTCCCCACGCTGTCTTCCTCCCAAGAACTCGTTTGCCATTCACTTGATATTCTTTGTCGCTGCCCACCACAGCAAAGGGCATCGCCTCCTATGGACAGAGACATTTCAACACGCTTCAGTGTACCGATGAGAGCGGCACAAGGTTTATGAGATGAAACAAATACACAACATGCCCCAGTGCCCTGACATTCTGTTTTGAGGAAGCGGTGCGTGAGTGTGAGAGATTGGGTCAAGCTGGGTGGAAAAGAGGGCTGGGAAAGACTCATAGTCTTGAAGAGGAAGTAAATCATGGGACAAATGTGTGTGAAAGAAAGAACACAACCACTTACTCTGATCTTGTCATTGTCGCTCTTGTCCTCCATGTCCTCATCAAACTCTTTCTGTGGGTAAAACTCAATCCCGCTCGTCTCCAGCTCCTTCCTCACCTACAGCACAAAACGAAGCCAGGAAACAACACACATCTGTGACACATCTTCATCTGAGCACTGTCTTCAAGTCATTTGTGTACACAGCACTCTGGAGAGAGATCTATAGCCTGCCCAACAAGGGAATTTTGAGACAGATAAAAGTAGTGGGATTTCAGAGTTAAATAATCCAATAAGCTGATATCTGCCAATAGCCTATTTATTTTACATTTTATTTTTTATTTTACATGCACACATTACATAAACATTTTTGGATCCCTTTAAAAATGTTTTTTTAACCCTGAATTGTCGTTAATATTTTGGCCACTTGGGGGCAGTGGAAACAAGCTGTAAACACAACACTTACAAATGATCACCTTATAAAGTGGATATGCTGAAGTTATTTACACATCCACTCGCAGACAGGAAGCAACATCAGCATTCATTTGTCATTTGTGTTTCTGGTCACCCGATGAATGTAATATTCACTCTCTTTTTAGCTCTGTTTTTGGTCTCCACCAACTCCTGAGGGAAATATCTGGCTCTTTAGCTGATAAACGCTCCACTATGTTCACCAGCTAGTCGCTAACTGTGTCTGTTTGCTGTTTGATGCTAAGCAGGTAGTGTACAGTGGGTTTTTACAGCCTTTTTCACAGAAAACAGCTGCCTGCTGCGGCTGAAAATGACGCTATGAGAGTGAACCAAAAAGTTGCGGGACGTAAACCAAAACAGTGAATTAAAAGATGCTAAAATGAAACTGTGAAACTGGAGAGTCAGGTGATGATTCTCTGTGGGTCACTATGAGCGCCATCTTTCACATTACACGTAGTCATTTGATCCATTGGTAATCTAAAAACATTGATTAGAGCAGCTTTAAAGACCAAGATACGTACTGAGCAGGAGGACAAAAAAACTTGTCAATGCTCTGTGGAGGACAAACGATGTAACAAAGACACTGTTTCTAAAATACCTCAAACATATCTTTGGCATTTCTTGATAACTATAGGCACTGACATTAAGCTAATATCGGCTGATATATAGGCCTGGCTGATTTAACGGTCTAGCTTTAGTGGGATCCAACTCACCCGCTGTTTGAACTCCTGCCTCTCCTCAATGGTCATCGTGTCTGCCTTTGCGATGACAGGAATGATGTTGACCGAGTGGCTCAAGCGCTTCATGAACTCGATGTCTAGCTGCCGGAGACTGAGACGGAGAAAGAACAGAAAAGACAGAGAAGGAAAGTGAGTAAGTAGGTAGATTTAGGAGCTACAATTCTCGTGCGACAGTGAAAAGACAATCAGGATAACAAATAGCAGAAGGAGGCACAGGGATTTTATTTGTCATGTTTCATACGTCTCATTACCTTTCCCTCGTCTTGTAGCAATTACAAAAGACTTACAGTGTGAATGCTATTGAAAAGTGTGCTTATCATTGGACAAAGGTTGTGTCCCAGTTCTTGTTTGCCTGCACACAAAACATCCTGTCGGTATCAATTACCCCGGCTAAGAAGGATGGGATACACAGGCTGTAATACACAAAAGACTGTATCCGTTTATCCATTAAAGAGCAATTTCACAGTTGTCGGCAGGAGCTAATTGAGAGGTGTGTGTTGTCTGTAATATAAAGTAGCACACTTTATTGAGGGCTTTGTCTGAAATCTGAAATAGGGACATGAACACTGTGTGCTGTATGTGTGTGCGTATGCTGCCAACAGATGACTAAAAACACATCCCTTTTTAGATCAGATCCGTAAAGATGGTTTGAGTGATGCCTTTAATAATCTCTAGTTTTGATAAAGTTTAACTCACGAGTGTCCAGTCGGAGTAATAAAATAAAGACAGCAGTGCACCCTGGTGTCAGGGATGCGCTTCTTTCTGGTGATGTTGACCTCCTCCTTTAGGAACTTCTCATACTGCTCATTGATGTACTTGGAAATGGGCTCCCAGCTGTGGATACAGCAGAAGAGGTCAGCTTGAGAAAAAAAGATCACATGAGCGAGAAAAAAGACGAAGAAGAACAACACTTCACTTCATTGCCAATATAGCAGAAGGAAAAACATGCATTGCCGCACTCCTGAACTAAAAGTACTTAGTATTTTGTAAGGTGACAAAAGTGAAAAATTGTTCTTGGTAATGACAGTAAAGCAGTAATGGTGACATTGATGATGTTTTAATGATCCAGGAGTTGGAAAGCCCACCAGTTGTCGTTATTGATTTGGTCTCCAAAGCCTGGAGTGTCGATGACTGTCAGCTTCATCTTCACACCACCCTCCTCAAGGACTGTAAATAAACACAAACAAAGAAAAGAACAAATTAAATCATAGCTGTTGTTTTGTATGTGGAAGTGCAATATATTTTATGCAAGTGATCCGTATTTGATGTATATTCGATATCTGAATATTCATCATATTGAACAAATGTTTACGTTTTGGAAAAAAAAGAGAAACACAGGCAAACACACGCATTCAAGCTAGAAACACAGCAAACATAGAATAAATGATCTGATTGAGATATTTTTAACATCTGCATGTGATGCCGCACATCTGCTGCGGCAAGAGCACAATAATGTCAGGTCACTGTCCACCGCGGGCGATGTGTGCATGAAGCTAAACTGAAGCAACCAAACACTGAGCTCTGTCCAAGGGTTTGACATATCACCAATCTTTTTTGTTTCCCTGATGCTGTTCAATCATCAAGGTTGTATACAAGTTCTTGTTCCAGTCCCATATTGAGCACAGTGCTGCATGCTACACACTGAAGAGTCCCCAACCGATTTCATAAACGGCATGCAGAGCTGTCTGCCGCAGTAACTGATTTTAACACTGGGGGAGGGGCGCCAAAGTCATATATTCTCAGATACTACACATAGTGGCTTTACATAGGAGTGATATGCTCTGTATTCTAGCTAATTTAGGACTACTTTCAAACCAAAATAATGGCTGACTCTTGCTGATCAGGTCTTTTTATTGCAGCAGAAAGCTTGTGCCTTGTGGGAGAATATCAATTCAGAAACAATTCTGATTCCTCGTTCCACGACATTGTTAGCAAACCACAAATTGAGCCGTGTTTACCTCTTTGTGTCAGTTGTCAGCAGGGGTCATTCATTGTTACCATGGAAACATAGCTCTCAGTTCTGAGGTTGTCTGGCATTATGCTAGCAAACTTTTTAGGCTTCAAATGAGTCTCAAATCATGTCTCATCTCTTTGTGAAACTAGCCCATGATATTAGTAGAATGGACTTAAGAGACTTTTTTACTGTAAAGCTTGTGTGTCTCGTTTGAGACCTGTCCTGTTATAATGAACAGACAGACAAACGTAGACTGTCTGGACAGTTAAAGTCTGTGGAAAGAATTCTGGACATAGTGTAATGTTCAGCAAGATGACAGAGGTTGCGTGAGACAAAAGAGACAATTTCAAAAGCTCAGTCTGTCAAATGAAAATGAAAAGAAGTTCTGATGCACCCACAGTATGTGTGCGAACAAATATTATCTGGGCTGAAAATCAACAAGTCTGTCCACAGGCCCTGCATGACAGAAAACACCGTCTCTCTGCTTTGAAAATCCTCAGTTACAGATATGTCTCCCGGGAATGATGAATTTGTGTCAAGTAAAATCTGTCAGTAATCCAGTGGGCATCCGTAGGCCTAAGAACAATCTTATCTGGCTGATGACTAAAAACCATTTGTCACTCTGTAGTCAGAGTTTTAGTCATAGAGGAGATGTAGAAATACTTTCAAGTCATTCATTACTGAACTCCAACTCCAAATGCTACACATCACTGCTGATGCAGAAATATGGTAAAGAAATTCATTATTTAACTTCAAAATTCAGATGAATAGATCACATGCCCACTGACATGTTATATATAGGCACATGAGGCATTACATAGTCGCTGTTTAATGATTACAATTTCGTACTATTATTTCAAAAACCTGCAGCCTCCTTCATGAAGTTTACACTCGCTTGTTGTTATTATTTATAGCATGTGTCTTGGCGATGGTCTGTTTTAACACAGTTAGGTCCCCATATGTACATTGAAACAGGTTTTGCTTGCTGTAGTCATTCCTCCTGTTCATGGACATTAAGAGATCCCGTCCTAACTTGCTTCCAGTGTAAGTGATGGGGGACATAAGTCAGTCCTTCTTCCATGAAAAAATAAGTTTTTCTGAAGAAAATATGAGGCTTCAGCAGTCTGAATCAACTGAGCATCCTCCAAAGTTACAGTCTCTTTAGTACAAAACACAAAGCAGACCAAGCAGATGTGGAGAAGTTATTATTCTAATGTGTTTATATTTAGCACATGATCACACTACCAGACTACAAACTGCGGCGTTGCTCTCATACACCATTTACAGTCTGCGATCGCTCTGATCAATGTTTATTTATTAATGGCATCAGAAACTTGACATCACGTCCTTCCTCAGGGTCGAGTGCAGGTAAATGTATTGAACAGAAACGTAATGGGACCGTACCTTTAGTGGTCCAGCCTTCTCGTTACCTGCTCCTGCCAGCTTGTTGTGACCTGTTACTTGCTTTTTTGGACCCTTTGCCTCCTTGCCTTGACCTTTTTTGATTTGGTTGCCTGTCCTGACTGACCACCACCGTTTAACAAACCCTGCTTTGTACCGTGGACACAGTCAACTTTGCTGGGAAATCCAGTATGTTTGAACTCACACTGGCACATTGACACTGCATCAGAAAATTGTGTAACAGCAGAGGTCCCAGACCCAGATTATCACCAAAATCTAGTTATCTGATCCTTGAACAACTATCTGTCACCTGTCAGTGATCTATCCACCAAATTTCAGCCTAATTTTGAGATATTTTGCAAACAGACAGAGATGAACGAGTAACCTTCTTCCTACTTTGTTTGTAGAGCTAATTACCCCAAACAGACACATGCCAGGCAGGTCTCTGCACTGATTTTTAAAAAATATGATATGTAGTATAATTATTCCAGAGCAATGTATCCAGTATGAAAATTCATTCTCAGTAATTTTGAGAGAACCACCAGCTATGACAGTAAATGGACAGTCACAGTAAACACATGATCAAAGCCTCTCACACAGAGTACCTGCAGAAGATGCAGAAGTTGGCCCTTGCATTTGTAGCTCAACTAAAATAAATGGCAAGCTCACTTGGCAGCTACCAGGGTGCACTGATATACTGTAAGTAGGCTATATGGGACTTTTAAGAACATGGTCAAAGATTGTTAATTTTCTCTGTCAAATGAAATTCTGCTATAAATGTCTGTCTCTACAGAGAGAGGTAGCTCTCTCACTGTACTCACCATGAGAAACTGCTTTGATCTCTACAGTTTTGGGGATCTTCTCATCACGGCCCCACCCTGCGCTCTTCCTGCTCACCTGGGACTTGAACAGGGTGTTCACCAGAGTTGACTTTCCGAGACCGCTGTGACCTGAGACGAGAGGGAGGGGGGAAAGAATTTAATGAACAAGGCTGAAGAGGAGGTCAAATTAATGAAAAAGAGAGATAGAAAGTGTCCAAATATGAAGGAAGAATTTAGATTTGCTTTGCTTTTCACCAAGAACAAAAATCAGAGAGAAAAAATAAGAATAAATTCAGAATATTTGCAGATATTTCCCAGGTGCTGCTGTCTGTAAAACTATCCTCTTCACAGCTTTACACTAATATTCAAATTTCACCTAATTCACAGGCTTCTGTGACTTACCGACAACCATGATATTAAAGTCAAAACCCGTCTTCATGGTCTTCTTCCTCATCTGCTCAATGATAGTGTCAATACCAATGTATCCCAGCAACGTGGATCCACCGCTGGAGCTGTGGGAGCCGCCATGACCGAGACCATGACCATGACCTCCATTGTGTGCTGCATTGTGACCCCCACTATGACCCGCAACGTGGCCCACACTATGAGCCACACTGTGACCACCAACGTGCCCTGGGCCGTGACTCCCAATGGGGACTGGAATGGCACTAGGAGGAGGTACAGAACTGCCGCCTCCTCCTCCGACACCCAGACCCTGGGGTGGGAAGGGGTTGGAGGGGGAAGGAGCCCCCACATTTGGGGGCTTGGCAGGGACGGCCGGTTTGGGTCTCACTTCTGGAGGAACTACGTCGGACATGTCTGTAGAAGAAGAGGAGATGAGGATAAAAATACAGTTTTTCATTAACATAAAAAACTGCCACATCACTAGGAAGTAGGCCAGTAGAGCCGGCTGAAGCCTCTCCTCCTTTTACCTGTTCTACAGTTAAGAAATGAGTTGTTAGCATATATCGAGGCACACGGAGGGTTTAGGTATTAAAATATCTGTCTCTAGAGTAACAGGAACATTGTGAAAAGAGACTGGTTGAATAAAGATGTCACTGGCACAGATATTGAACTTATTAAGTAAACTGGGCACTGGCCAGATCTCACAGATCCACATTAAATACAGTTTCTTCATCAGTGTCATAAAATTCAGTTAGATTAATTTAGTTATGGCGGGCCACCAACTCAAATTGTTGCCGATATATTGGTATCAGCGTATATGTTGGCTGATGACAAGAAACTGCAGTACAGAAATGCAGAAGATATGTATGAAGTTATTTAATAAACAGCGTCATCTTTACAGAGTGTGTCCACCAGAGAGCACTGACAAGTTTATTTTTCTGATGCAAAATGTTCTGCTAAGGACATATCTTGGTCACAATTGTTGTTGTAATTAAGTGTTTATATAAAAAAGCTGAACATATAGGCCAATATATCATTATCAGATTACTTTTTCAACTCTCAAATGTCAGTATCATTATCTGACTCAAAACTCCAGTATAGGTCAGGCTATGGTACTCAGTGCTGGCAGATACCCAGAGTGTATAATGTTAATGCTGTGAGCACTAGAGCTGTCAGTTCTACTTTGATAACTACTTTGATAATAGATTTTTTAAGAAAAAAATGCCAAAATTCTCAGGTTCCAGCTTCTCAAATATGAAGTTTTTGCTGTTTTCTTAGTATACTATGACAGCAAACTTAATATCTTTGGGTTTGGGACCGTAGGTCGGGCAAAAAAACATTTTAGGATGTTACAGTGAGCTCTGGCAACTTGTCATGGGCATTATTTTTGCGATGTATTGACAATTAATAGGCCAAATGATTAATCGAGAAAATAACCGCTAGATTAATCGATAATGAAAATCATTGTTAGTTGCAGCTGAGCACCACAACTGAAACTCTACTCACCTCTACTGTATCAGGGTGGCAGCAGAAATCTCAGCAATTGATACTAAATCTCAAAACTTGGGCTAAAAAATCCCAAACTATCTGTATAGGTCAGCACAGGAAAGTTAGAACACATGCTTTTGTGAACCGACCCTTTAAGTGAAGTAAACAGTGCAGGCAGATGGTAACAGTAACAGGCATGAGGTTGAGCCAAGATGTTGATAACCTGCACACATGGAGCAGCCTGCTGCCACGCTTTAAGTCACTGCAGCCACAGTCGTATATATACAGATCATACAGGTCACTGAGGCAGTGGCTGTCACTTTGAATCACAACAGTCATGCAGCCCTGCTCCCTCTTGCTCCTCGTTGCTCTCACACATACAGTATCACCAGATTGGCATAATTACTGCAGCATTAATTGTGAGCAAAACACGGCAGGCAAATCACAATTGAAGACTGAAACATACGACACCTGATGATGCACCTGAAAGCTACGACCGGTTTCCTTACTGACTAAAAACCCTTATTTTTGTTCCAAAATAACGCCAAGGGCCACACATTATGGCTCCATGTTTAAGGTAGCCATATTTGATCTGTTTTAATACAGCACACGAGGTTAGCTCCATCACAGCCCGTCGACCCCATTGTCTCTCTCCAGTCATGCTGGATAATAACGTTAACAGCTAGCGGCAGCGGCTGTTAGCTGCTAGCTACAGTCCGCTAACGGTCGGCTCGCTCAGCGTTGATGTAGCGTCACACTTACCGATTCTTACCGTTTAATTGACCTGTAAATCTGCTCGGGGAGAAGACAGGCTTTTTGTCGACTGACTGATCTGTGAGTCGCCCTGGGTCCACGAACAAACGATGTATATCCAAACACGGAGATGATAAGATGAGGAACGGTCATGTGATTGGTCTGGGTACCTCTTCTCTCCTTCCCTCTGGCCGTGAGCCCCCCTTTTCCGTTACCAAGGCGACAAGAGGAGAGGGAGTGGGGAGATGCAGCGCGCATGCGCAGTATTTACCTCAAGGGATTTATTTTTTTTGGTACAGTCTTCTGTCAGTGATACAGACTATATTTAGGGAACATTTTGGATTTGCATTACAATTAGACAAAATAAATCCAGTCTGATCTCCAATCAAATGTGCAGAAACTTTTTCAAAATGTAAAAATTCTCTGTATGGTGAAATACGGTGGTGGAAGATGTACTAAGATCTTTTATGAAAGCAGTGGTGGAGGAAGTATTCTGATCCTTTACAAGTAGCACTACTTGAGTGTAAAAAATACCCCATTATAAGTATGAGTCCTGCATTCTTAATTTTAATTTTAAAAGTGCAGAAGTATTATCGCAGAATGTACTTAAACTTT
This sequence comes from Maccullochella peelii, assembly GCA_002120245.1. Lineage (NCBI taxonomy): Eukaryota > Metazoa > Chordata > Actinopteri > Centrarchiformes > Percichthyidae > Maccullochella > Maccullochella peelii. The sequence continues at coordinate 184,376 of LKNJ01000916.1, forward strand.
AAAAAATGAAAGCACTCATTGTGGAGACAGAATGGCCCCTGACATTGTTATATTACCGTGTATTATATCACTGGATTACTATTAGCCTATGCGGAGCTAATTCAAACTACTTTATATAGCGAAATACATCATATTTCTAAGGTCATATTTTATTTTGCATATAAAATCTTACTGTGTAAAGACTAGTAATTAAAGACTGGTTACTATAACTGCCAGATAAATGTAGTGGAGCAACAAGTGCAATATTTTTCTCTAAAATGTAATTAAGTTGAAGTAGCAAAAAATAGAAATACTAAAGTATAAGTACCTTAGAATGGTACTTAAGTAAAGTACCTGAGTAAATGCACACAGTTACATTCCACCACTGTACTTAAGTTAAAGTATCAATAACTCAGTGTAAAAATACTCCATTATAAGTAAAAATCATTCATACATAATTATAGTATGATGATATTCATATTATCAACAAAAAGTATTTAAAGTTTGGAAAGTAATAGTACTCATTCAGTGGTAGGATATATAATATTAAAGGATTATTATAACTGATGCATTATCATGTAAGCAGAATTTTAATATTGTAGCTGGTTGAGGTGGAGCTGATTTAAACTGCTTTACATTTTGGTGAGTAGTTTTATTTATAACAAAGCATCATATTTTATACATTTATGCACTATGATATCATAAAGGGCCTCATAATACTGTCAAAATCTGTCATCTTTATTGGGGAGATGTAGATATCTTACTTATACTTAGTGGCGTTTTATTTTAATCCCTATCCTGTGATATTACTACAGGATTTACAGAGGTAGCTTAACTTTAACCAGAAGTAATTACACAGTATTTGCAAGTGTTGTTGTGATATTCATTAGTAAAATTATTCTTTAAAGTGTTACAGGAGGAGATTTTTAGCCGTGTCACATTACTCACACTTTATCTCCAAGTTGCTCTCCTTCCGTCCTGCTTTTGCTTTCCTCTCTGCATGTTTTCGTTGTGTTTGTTTGTCTCTGTGGAGAGCTGCACTGGCATGTCCTCCTGCACTAGTCACTTTGATAGAGTCTGCTAACCAATGCTGTCATGTCTCTCTTCAGCATGTCTGTTACTCTACTGATAAGGAGCGGTGTCTTAAATCCCTCTTCTATCCTCTTTGACCACCCCCCTGTCTGAGTTCCCGCCCCCTTAGATAGATAATTATTTAACTCCCTAAACAGATTAAAAACGAAAGATGAAAGAGTCCCTGTAATGTGTGCTTTGAGGAATTTGTTCAGTTAAAGTCTTCCAAGTGGTTTGGATATCTCTGTACTCACCCACATACACTGAACCTGGGTAATACATGGTGACGTAATAGGGGTCCTCTGGTTCCTCCATGATAAATGCTTTGTCAGCTGGAGAGTAATTTGGTTGGTGTAGTGGTAGGGAAGCTGTTGCTGTTGTTGTTGTCTTGTCTGGTCTCTGGTACACTCTGTGCTGTGGCTGTGATGGCAGGTCAAAGACCCCCTTTGAACTGATGCCAAAACTGTTTGCATTGAATGGGCAGTGTGCCACAGACGGTGGCCAGCTTACAGCGCATTTCTCTGAGGGATATTCTGGTAGCTTTGTGGGCACCCCATGATGGTCAGATGGGGGAAAAATATCTGTTTGATTCAGTCTTGTGTCACTGAGGTTCACCTCTTTGTGGCTTTTATTTTGCACAGGAGATTGTTTGTAATCCAATGGATGTTTGTGTGATATAATATCAGGTTTTGAAAAGGTAGTTTTTGATGTGGTGCACTCAACAGAAGCCTCCTGTGTGTGAGGTGCCACCAGACATGTCTTAAGTCGATTTGTTCTTTGTGCACACTGGGGAGCCTCCATTTTCTGACAAATGTCTCTTGACTGGCAGCTGTAATCCTTTGAGTCACAGTTGGACCGACTCACTGCACTCTTCACATCCATGTGGGAGGTTTGACTCTGAGCCTTCGACCAGAATCTGTGTTTCTGAGGAGACTTGATGCTCTGAGATGCACTGGATTGTTGAAAGAGTTTAGAGGAATATCCTGTCTGTATATTGTTTTCTTCCTGAGGTCTCCTGAGACCTGACAGAAACGTTGTATCCACTTTTGTTTCATTGTTGAAACCAAATCGTCGTCTCCTGGTCTCAATATTGGGCGAGACAGTAGACTGATTCAAGAGAGGTTCTGTGGAAAATGGCATTTTGGGAGTCACTGGTAAAGCTGCACTTCTCTCAGAATACATTCGCTCATATGATTGACTGTTGGAGGCAAAACCTGCAGTTTGAGTGTAATTCCTGTGAAGGCTCGATTGAGTAGCCAGTCCATCAAACACCGACTGAGCTTCTCTCTGAACAACATTAGCAAACTTAATCCCTTCAGACTCTGAGAGAGATGGTTGTGTACCTGTCGCTCCACTTGGCAGAAATTCCTGCTGCTGTTTGTTTAGCTTTGGTCTAGGAATTGCAGTAATGTCTATATTCCTAGGTGGAGGCTTTGGTTTATCTTTTGCAGTATTTTCTTTTTTACTTAAACCAACTTTGCCTTGCGATAAGCAGGAATTCTGAGACGTGGCTGCTTGTCTCTGGGACTCAGAGTAAGTCTGATGTCGAGACTCTCTCCACATCATGGGACAGGCTCTTCTCCACGCAGGATGAGTAAAGTCCAGTAAAGCTTCTTGGTCAAGTATGTCATGCTTTGCCTCATTTGAAGGCCTCTGTTTGCTGGACTCCGGCTCAACTTTAGTGTTCGATATGGTAATCGATCTAGCACGTCTTTCTTTAGCAACAGGAGAAGGCTGCTTGCCTCCTTGGCTATCCAAACTCATCCCTTGGCACAGGGAGGTTGGAGATGGACTCAGTCTGGGCGTTGGGACAGTCAGAGTTGGAGATACATTTGGCTTCGACTGAGGCTTGTGCAGTAATGGAGAAGGATCACTCAACTGTGAGGCGGGGAGATGAAGGGAATCACTTGCCTTTGGTTTCAGAGTGGAGAGAGTGGGAGAGGAATTTGGCTTTGGAGCAGGAAAAATGGAGATGCTGGGTTTTGCAGAGGGAGTTGAAGAGCTATAGGTTTTGGGCCTGGTTCTTGGGAGGGTTGAAGCTCTTTCTCCATGGTCCCTCTGTGAATGCTGACATGATTTACTCCAAGAGGGCCGACTGGATGTCTTGGAGAAACAAATTGGAACAAAAGATCTGGAGCCAAATAAGGAAGAAAAAATGTAAACCACAAAATGAATTCAGTACAACATTTTCTATAATACATAACATAAAACCGAGCTAGAATAGAAGCTACAGCTTCATTTACCTTTCAGTGTTTGTCTGTTCTGTGTTTTCATAGATGAGTCCCTTCTCGTCAAATGATGGGATTTTAATGGGTTTCTTTTTGATGACAGGAGAAGAGAGGGAGAGAGGAGGTGACAAGCAGACTGATGGATGGTCCTTTGTTTGTCTGGAGGATGCAGATACTTGAGGTATCAAAGGTGTCAAACACTCGCGGTCAAAAACACTCATTCTGTGTTACATAAGTTGTGAGGAAAGAGGTGAAAAAGAAAGATTGATGGGAGTGAAGAAATGAAGGAAAATAAGGTTAGATATATACCAAACATTTATATCTATAAACATTTTGAGGTGGAGCCAATTTGATCTAGTTTATATACTGTTGGGTAGTTTAATTCGTAACAATGCATCATATTCTACAAGTTCATCATATGTTTTCTATACAAAATGTTAATCTGCTCAGTAACAAGCAACTATAGCTGCAATAGAGTAAAAAGTATAATGTAAATGTACCAAACGCTGCACTGCACTACCACTATAAATTCCACTACATAACAAGTCTTTTCAATGAAAAATGCAACAGAGGAAAACAGACACGAACCTGCAGTTTGAAGCTCTGTCTCTGTTGTTGACACACTGAGTGAGTAAATAAGTCAAAGAGTGCGAGACAGGGAGCACAGCAGTAGGAAGTAGTGGGCACAGAAGTGCCATTCTCTCCATTCCTCGACACTGAAGCTGCACTGTTTCACTCCCACGCTGGTCTCTCATGTTGTTTGGTTCATGGGACACTGTCTGTGAAGTCTGAACGTGTCTGCCCTGTCTGATTACAGTGCACATCAGTGCTGGGAGAAGTACTCAGATCCTGCACTTAAGTACACGTAGAAATACTCCATTACGTAAAAGACTTACGTAAAAGTCCAGACAGTACTGTATTATTATATGACATTATTAGATTGTTACAACCAATGCATCAGTTTGTATGTAGCATTTTACTACTGTAGCTGGTCGAGGTGGAGCTACTTTAACTCGTTTTTATACAGATGAGTATTTAAGTCCAGTGGTTCTCAACCTAGGGGTCGGGCCCCTCCAACAGGTCACAAGATAAATCTGAGGGGTCGAGAGATGATTAATGGGGAAGCAATGAAAAAATCTAATTTGGTTTTTTTTTTTTCACTGAACAGATATTTAAATGAAACTCTTTGGTGGAACTGCCAACAACTCATAAACATATGAAACATGACAAGGGACCCCAACTAGACACTGATCTTTTTTGTTAAAGGTTTTGTATTGTATCTTATAAACTTATATGTTTTAATGTAAAATCTAAATTTGAAAAGTAACTAGTAACTACAGCTGTCAGATAAATGTAGTGGAGTACAAGTATAAAGTATATAGCATAAAATGAAAATAGTGTAAGTACCTTAAAATTGTATTTAAGTACAGTACTTGAGTAAATGTACTCTCCACCACTGGGGCAGATGCACTACACAAATCTTGAATATTATTTTAGATATGAACAACATGCAGAGAGTAAATCCAAAGAATTGAGGATTAAACAGTTTTATTTTGTATGAACAAAGAAAGCATATGATCATCAAAAGAGGGTTGTTACACACCCACAGTTTCCTCATCATGCTGTCAAGTAAAAACAATGAAAACAAAAAATATACACTTTGAGCACTACCAAATACTATTCTTCTGTAATCTTGGTCCATCTAGGATAATCTTGGCACCTTGAATAAATCAGTTGCGTTTATTCGGTACATAGTATTTGAATAAAGTCACTACTACACCATTTTGGCACAGTGGCACTGACAATCCACATGCTTCTCAGCAGCTGCCATGCCGACATCACCACACAGAGAGGATTAAAAAACCCTCCCTGCTGGCAACAAAGTCATTGCACTTAAGTCATTCACTTCACTATATAGGCTAACAATATAAGTGAACTTCATGGTGTATGTAAAGTGATTGTCAAATTACAAAACGTATGTAAAAATTGGCACACGTATAAGATGGCATGAAATTTACAACAGGTTTCAAACACATTTCTAAAGGGCAACATGTCCTCCGACCACCTGCATGTAGTCTTTTCCTCCTTGTGCATTTGGTTCCACTTTAAAAATTCTTTAAAACCCCTCTGCTTCACTTTTCACTGATCTCTACAGCAAAAGCTTAAAGTATGTTAGAGATCAGGGAAAAGTTGGAATGATAGGACAGGGCTTGCCTTGTCAGAAAATCTCTCCCTCTTTAAGGTGTTGGCTCCCACTGGTGTCCTGGCAGCACCCCTGTCCAGATGGCCCGCCGCCCGCCTCACCCTCTTGATCATATCAGGGCATTGCTATCGTCATCTCTGCAGTTCACACTGGCCACCAGCGGGTGATGCCGGATTGTTTTGTTGCTCCACTTGTGGGCTTCCTGCAGCCCGGGCTCTAGGAAGTACAGGCACGCTCCGAAGCCTGCCAGCACCAAAACCGAGACCAGCAGGTAGAGGGGCACGAACCAGTCCAAGAACAGCCACGACATAACTGCTGTCAGAGGGAAGGGATGGGAAGGGTGGAGGAGACAGGGGTGGAAAAGACATGACGGAGGAAGGGAAGGGAAGGAGGTGAGAGGAGAGGTTTAGGGGAAGGGTGGATGAGCAGAGTTATTTAAAAGTGATCCTTGCAAACACTCCCTCTACAGGGTGAGGTATAATGCATGACAAACTGCAGCATCTCATTATTTTCAGTCATTCCTTAGAAAGCCTTCCAGCTCCCACAGATGTAGGATGAGGCACAGGAATCAAGACATTACAGCTTCCAGCAGGCAGCACGCTGTCTAACATTGCCTCTATCAGACTGATTTTTCATTTGCGGTGTTGCGTTCTAAAAAATATTGTTGTGGTAGCAAATGAAGCCGTCGCGCTTACCTGCTGAATCAGTCAGTCTTCCTGTGTTTGATAGTATGCGATGTGCAGCAGCTGTGAGTCAAATCAATCATTAGATTATATCTCCAGCGCCGCAGCTCCGACTGTTGCACGCGAGACGGCAAAAATCACAGGTGCTCTCTGAGAGGCACAAGAGACAGAAGCTGCATGCGGCTTCATCCTCCAGCTCCTGGCTCTGACGTTCAAAGGAGGGGTGGGGGTTGCTATGACAACACCCCTGCTGATGGCTGAGAGGATGGAGGGAGTGGGAGGGAAACTTATATAACTATAATCTTTTTTTCGGGGGGTAAGGGGGAGTGGGAGTGGGAGGGGGACAGGCCCTTCAGATGCCTCTGGATGCTCGCTGCCTTGCTGCTCGCTGCGTAAAATCAATTCCACTCCATTTAACACCAAGGCCGTCACACAGTTTATGTGACATTATGAGAGTGTGTGAGCAGCACCTCTCATGTCTGCTCTGACTGACGGCAGCTGCAGTGTTTTATGGAGTCACTCCCCTGAGTAAAAGGGCGGAAAACAGATTTTTTTTTGTGTTGCTGGTTCCAAGACAAAAGCTGGATACAGAGAAGATGGCCTACATAATGAAAAGTTGTCAGAGAGTGTCATCTCTTTTAATGACTGCCATTTTTAGCTCATTCGGCAGAAGCATCAGATTCATGAAAAGCAGCAGAGTTAAACAGATCAGCTTCAAATGAAGAATGATGTTTGAAAACAGAAATGATGACATGGATAAGTTAAATAAAGAACTGAACGATGTATTTTTATCCAGTTTGGAGCTTTCACATATATTTTTCTGTCTGACTAGATCTGCGGTGATGGTGGGGGGGGTTACATTGTCCGTGATGGCAGTCTGGGAGAGGGGTACAACTGTAGCTGATGATGATGATGATGGGGGAGGTGAGGGGGTAGCAGCAGAAGCAGGACTGTCAAACCTGTTGAAGAAGTTGTTGAGCTGGTTTGCTCTCACCCCATCCCCGTCTGCTGCGCTACTTCTCTTCTTTTTGCAGCCTGTGATGGTTTTCATACCGTCCCAGACCTCCCTCATGTTGTTATCCTGCAACTTCTGCTCTTCCTTCCTTCTATATGACTCCTTTGCCTCTCTCAGCTGGACCTCGAGTTCCCCCTGAATGTGCGTCAGCTCGGCTCGGCCTCCGTTATTGAACGCGCTCTTTTTCTTATTGAGCAGGTCCTTGACGTCGCTGGTAATCCAGGGCTTGTTATTTGGAAAGCAGCGTACAGTTCTGATGGGAACGACAACGTCCATGCAGAGGACGCTGAGACTTGAGGTGTGAAATTTCACAATGAAAATGTGTCTCTGTGTTTGTGTGTGTGTGTTGGTTATAACTTGTGTGTGTGTGTCCACTATGCTGGCAGCTGCTGTGAGAGCGCTTTGGTCTGCAGGAAGTCAGAAACAAGTGGAGCGACAACTTCAGGATTGTTCAGATGGACGTGATGGCCACCGGGTACTGTCACCACTGTGTGCTGAAACAAACAGAAACAGGGAGGGATATTAACTGGAGATATGCAGAATCAATAACCACTGTATGGTTATATAATCACAACAAACCACTTGAAACATTTTGATTGTATTTTCATTCCGTCCCAGTTGCAAACTCACGTTTCCGTCCCGCAAACATTGGAGAAGTGTTGAGGTAAATTGATTTTGAGCTTGTTCAGAAAACATTCGATCAAAGCCTTCTTCTGCTCTGGAAAAAGGTGATTTTGAACATATTTAGTTCAATGTGAGAAAAGACCACATACTCTAGCATAAAGAGTACATTATTGAGAGATAACCATGATATAGATCTGTGATTTACATGCATAAAAACACCGATAAAATCGGTGGGACGGGGATATGATTTTCACATTGTTAGCTGTATTTCTGCTCAGGACATTTTATGTCAGCTGTTATAAATATCTCATAGTCATACTGCAGTCATAACACTGTAATGAATCATCACTTCAGCGTAGTGGTGAATATCTTACAGAACAACCAGAACAGAGGCTTGAATCCTCGACTGCATCTCCAGACTCTGCTCCACACTGATCCGCATTATGTTTTTCTGAAAACACAAAATAAAACACACGTGTGCTGTACAAGCTGAATGCTAAACCTCAAGTTAACAGAGAAGTGGGGGAGAATTTGGGGGAAGGTTTGGGAGGTTAAAAGTGACTTACAAAATTAACTCTCAGGTCCCTGGAGAACACAAATCCTGCTGAAGAGAAACCAGAGATGCCAGCAGATGAGAGAAAGCAAAGTGAGATTATTCCTCTCAGAGAGTGGAGGAAGAGATAAAGACGTACCTTCTTCAACTTGAACTAGACCTCGCTCTAAAAGCATGCGCACAGACTGTTCAGACAGAGTCGGGTTTGCAGCCAACAACCTGGTTACATGGACAAAGTTACTAGAAATCTGATAGTCCTTTATAAATGACCCACAACTGGAATTGTATAACACCTCTCAACTGCCTTCTCATAAGTGTAAACTCTTTTCTTCTCTTCTGTCTTATTCTCAAACTGAAGCATCTCATCCATCCCCTGCCTCATCACTTTGGATATTTCTGTCTGTGGGAAAAGAGACAGAAACAAACGAGAAAGTCAAAAACTACTGACAGGAGTGGAAAGTACAGCAGAGCTCTTTTTTATGATATGAGACACAGTATATGAATAAAAAGACTCAATGCGATAATACTGCAGGTATCATTTTCACCACTTGAAAGAAGATTATTCAAGTTTTCTCCTTGAAAGCCTCCGGTTGAGTAAAAAAAAAAAAAAAAAAC
>LKNJ01000916.1:193457-221616 GCA_002120245.1 Maccullochella peelii
AAAAAAAAAAAAAAAAAACTGCTGATACATTATAATGAGCACAGTATCTAAATCTACAATAAAAATACATGATATATGTACTAACATTTAATCAGGGCTGCAGATATCATTCACTCAGGTCTATTTTTCTGAGGAGTTGGGAGATTTAGCAACCTGGAGGGAGTTTACATTATGCAATCAAAAAATGACATATGGTTGGCATTAAATGGCCTGATTCTAGTTTTTTAGATTAAATATATTTCATTTGACTTACAGCCAAAACAAAGGATTTCCTTCCTTGAAACAACATTTAGCCCATCGTTTTGGGAAATAAAATGTATAGAAAATGTTTAATTAAGTTAATAATTAACTTAATAAAACATTTTTGAGACTTTCCTTTTGATGTCTGGTCAGACTTTTCTGGAAACACAAACTATTAAAGCTCTACACTAACTGTAATTTGGGGTGTCAACATGGTTCGTACTGAATCTGTAGGTAGGAATCCATAAGCGTCCAGAAGTACAAGAGCATCCACCATCTCAGGATACAGTGCACTGAACTGTGGGAAACACAATGATATGATGACACCACATACGAAAACACAGCAAAACAGTCTGTGTATATTGTGTGAGAAAGAGGAAACAGATAAGAGCCTGATGAGACACTGACACTAACCATTCCAGCAACCTCAGCACCTGTAAATAAAAAGAAGCTTTGCACTTTAAATTACTTCGTAAAGCAGCAAAATGTACAACACAGATTCAGATAAATTCTGCTCTAATGGTGCACTCACCCATACTGTGGCCTATGACGGAGAATTTCTTCAACTGCAGAGCTGTGGGAGTTCATTTCACAAATCATCAACCAGGCAGGTTCACCATCTCATCACTGAGATACTTTTTAGTTACCAAAAAGTCCTACTGTGTTTTAATCATAGGAATAAATTATTATAACCTTACAACAATTATTCTGCAACTTTATGAACTCACACACCGTCAGCAACTCTGTGTACATCCGCCACGTATGCAGGAACAGTGTAGAAAACTCCAGGAGGACGATGTGATGACCGACCGTGACCTGCCAGGTCCACCACCACATATCTGCACTCTGAGAGGAAGACAGAGTAGACATGTGTAAAATACTCACACAACACATTCTGGGTAACAATTCATGTTACGGGTTCATATTTTCTTAATTATTTCTTAATCATTTATTTCATTTGCTTCAAGTAAAAAACTCAAAGGCTCTTAAAACAGCTTGAAATTACCTCACCGCAATGGCAGATTTTTTCCACTTGTTTTAAGAAAATAAGACTTTCAGGTCTCAATAACAGACACAAATTACTTACATACATAAGTAACAAAGTGGAGTAAAAAGTGTTCTACTTTTACTTTTCTGAAATGAGTGCAAGTGGTGTAAAGTAGCATGAAATGGAAATACTCAAGTACAGTACTTGAGTAAATGTACTTACTTTCGACCACTGTTTTTTGATTGATTTATTGATTAAGTATCTAGTCATTTCAGCCCTAGAGTTAATTAATCAGAATTATACCAATGTAACATTGTCTCCAATTTATCTATAATCATTACCAAATTACATCACTCTTTCCAGGAAACGTCCTAGAAAAGTATTAGGCAATTACTGACCCATAAAATAGTGTTACCTAGTTTTGTTCACTGAGAGTCTCATACTAGTCAGTAATGGATTACCTTCGGGTAGAAGGGGAATGAGGGTGTTGAATGTACCACAGTTGTCAGCCCAGCCGTGCAGGCACAGCACAGGACGGCCGTGATCAGGACCCCAGACTTTACCCCTGATCTCCCCCCATGGCACCGGTACAGAGAGCTCTGAAACTGGACACAGCAGGGCCATCAGTCTGCAGCTCAAACACAAGACCTCCACAGAGAATCAACAGCTGAAAGTGTTGAAGTTAATATATTATTAATGATGTATAGCAGACAAATACAACAAACTGTTTGATTGATAGACAAAAATCACCTCACAGTGGGTTAAGTGTCAAACCTGTCTTCTCATCTTGGACCCTTCAGCTACAGAGAGATACTGCCTGCTTGTTTTATTGTAGCCTGGTTGACATTTCCGTGTCTGATGATTCTCAAGTCTCAATACCAAAAAAAAAAACAAAAAAAAAACTGGAAAACTCAACAGCCTGCAAATAGGCTACAATGCACTTAATTCAAACAAACCGCAGACAGGTACAGCCAGCTCTGAAACTAAAGTCTGCAGCTCACACACACAAAGATTTGACAGATAAAACAGAAATAAACAACAGCTAAATGTTTTATTCACCATTGCAGCTAGTCAGTAGTCACTCGCCACTATCCGTGATTTTAACTACTGTGGGCTTTGTTACCTTCTTTAGACATTGTAGCGGTGTTGCACGGTGTCCAACGCTCCGTAACGTTTGCGGTAGCACACACAAACAAACACGTCCCCGGTCCGTGAAACTTCCGCAAACTTCCGTGGTCTCTGTGAAAGACTTCACCGGACAAAGCAGCGTGCACTTCGACGGAGGGCGGGCCTTTATTTCCCTCAGCAGCACCGAGCATAGATGTTACACAATTTCCTTTTCAAGATATTTCCCAATATGTTGTTTACCCTTAGGATCCGATTGTTCAGTTAGATCTCCATTCAGGACAAAAACATACTGTCTAGACATCCAATAGTATCTATCCCAGTCTGTAATTGTATGCACCCCCATGCAGATTTGCAGATTTCGACAAAAACACAAGACCCCTAATAATGAGAACAATCCACCCCGTTACATTCATGTATACAGACGCAAACAAACAAACATGACTATGAAGCCTGTGCTAGAAGTTAGATTAGCAGGACTTGTTCTTCTGTAGCTCGCCCTTCAAAGATTCAACTTACTAGAAATCCTTCCTTTGGTAACCTAAAATAAGCTAATTCAGTGGTTCTCAAATTGTTTCTGTCATGCCCCCCCCCCGCATACACACACACACACACACACACACACATAAACTGATGGCATTTGTATCAATCATTAATCATCAATCATAAAAAAGTTGAATTTCATTGAAATAAAGGAAATGCTAGAATTAGCAAACTCGTGTTTATTACATAGATCATATTCTTTCTACTTTGTTCCACTCCATATTTTTTCAGCAACTTATATTTCAAGTCAACACTGACTTTTGGTTTCACACGGGCCACGAACAGCGGCCTCCTGGGTGAAAGTCCTGTGTTTTTGTTTTTTTTGGCCCTGACCCTCAGACAGCCTGAGTCCGCCACTGATGATGGTCAACAGTAAAATGATCAAAGATTAAATCATTGCTAAAGATTTAAAGAGTTGTAGTTTCATAGATTTCCAACAGATAATCATACAAAATAAAAGCCATTCTTATATAACATGTTCAGTTTAAATGCTGCATTACTGAAAACATGCTGTAAACAAGATACTGTGTCACAGCAGTTGTTGAGTCCAGATTCATCCTCTGCTGAAACACACCCTTTCTTTCCACAGCTTTTGAGATTAAACATGAGGACACACTGATAAAATATTAAAAGGCAGCAGACATCTAAGACACGTGACATGCCACAGTGCATTTCAAACATTCCTCAAAGACAGCAGGTACAAGGTGAAATAACCTGCCTGAGAATACACCTGTAGGGCAGCAGGAAGGCACCACGGCAAGAAAAGAGTTCAGCAGCCTGAAGCCTCATGAGACCGCTAGCGTAACTATAGTTTTAGACTTCTTACATTTAAAGAAGAACGCCACGGATGTCACACATCAAAGTCTGTTTACAGGTCAGGAAGAAGAATACGTGGAATAAAAAAAGACAATATCTCTGGTTCTGCTGCATTGATTTTGATCTTTGCAATGCTAAATCAGTGGGATACTCTTAAACTACTGTCTCTTACTGTACCATGCCATCATCACCCAAACATGTTTTAAAGTGTTGCTCTTCACTGTAACTTTCAAATTGTCGCTGAAAATTAAAGTCATGTGTTACAGGAGCATCATTTATGTTTAAATACATACAATACTGCATGGAAGCCTGTTGTTGACCTCTGTCATCAATACAGACTTGATACGAATTCACTGGATTGAGTGAATCTGGTTGTGAATGATACATATTCACTGGATCAAAAAGCAAAAGACACAAACTGTGCCAAAACCACAATTTGGCTGCCTTTTGCTGATCGGTCTCTTCGTCTCCCCCAACACTCCCCCTCCACTATTTTACAGACTATCTGGAGTTAAAGAACAGCAGCTTGGTGTGAAACATGGCTTATATTGCTCACAATGCACTGTCACTTAAATCAACAACCATACACATTAATATCTATTAAAATACTAAATTAAAATGAGGCAGTTAGTTGATGCTCAGCTCGTTGACTGAGGTTTAAGCACCAATGTTAGTGCAAACAGTACAGTACGAATACATGACCTTTAACACATTTTAAGTTGTTTGAAGTTGTTAAAGCAGTGTAATATGACCTAAGGCAAAATTGCTGCTTTTTGTGTTTGCTATAACTTCGAGGTCTGTTCATCCGTTAGTTCAGCTGACTGTGACAACACTTTGGTCCGCAGGAAGTCCGACACGAGTGGAGCGACGACTTCAGGATTGTTCAGATGGACATGATGATTGCCTGGGACCGTCACCACCGTGTGCTGAAAGAAAGAGACAGAAAATTAGGTGAGTGTGAGAGAACATTTTAACCTGCAATAACTGATTTTTTTTTTTGGCCGCTTGGGGGAAGCAGACACAAAGTGTGAACACAGCTTTAAAGTTGATGTGATGTGAACTTGTTAGCAATAGTTGCTTATTTACACACCCAGAGCAACATGATCGTTCATTTAGTTGTGTTTCTGACCAACTGATATTGGTCTAATATTCACTCTCTTTTAGCTCTGTTTTTGCTCTCCTGAACTCCTGAAGGAAATACCTGGCTCTTTAGTTGCTAAATGCTCCACCGGCTAGTTGCTAACTGTGTCTGTCTGCTGTTGGTGGGGTTTTGGAGCTTTTTTAGTTGAAAACAGCTGCCTGCTGAGGCCGAAAACAACGCTACGAGAGTGAAACAAAACATTAAAGTTATGGACCAGACAGCTAATTGAGCTGAAACTCGCTATAAAGCTCCATAAAGCAGAGAGGAGCTACAGATTCAGGTGATAATTCTCTGTAGGTTCATCACTACGAGTGACTCCTTTCACATTGTTATCGGATACATCGTTATTATAGAAATATCGATTATAGCTGCTTTAAAAATCATTAATATTCTGACATACCAAGCTTATCTTTTGTTGCACAGTGAAAGTCTGACATCCACTGAATTTTTCTGTCACCAGCAGACTTGGTAAGAGACCATCATTGGAGACGTTTAGTTGATGCACATCCTCGGTTCTCTCTCTCATCAGCAGCACTTAACCAAGTTCCAGTATGTAGGTCAGTGTTGAGGTTCACAGCTATAAACATTCTGCTGCCTCTGAGACATTGAGCTTGCAATACGCTGCTACTTTTGGAGCTGTCTGTCTGTCTTCAAGGCACAATTACACACACAGGCTTAACAGCTAAAAATAAACATGAAGGTGCTAGCGTACCTACTTTACACAAACAGACTGTAAAAATACACTCACATTTCTGTCCCTGTAGGCCTGGAGAAGCGCTGATGTACATTTCTTTTGATCTGGTTCAGCAAATATTTTCTCAAAGCCGCTTTCTGCTCTGGAAAGACAAAGAAATAGATTGTATGTATATTTAGTGAGGTACAATTTATTAGTATTGTACTGAGTTTAGTACATGTAATGAGAAAATATGAGGTGGAGGAATGTCTTACAGAATAACTAGAACAGAGGCTTGTATCCTCGACTGCATCTCCAGACTCTGCTCCACACTGATGCGCGCTATGTTTTTCTGAAAAAAACCCCCCAAAAAAAACAATACAGTACATGTATTGCATACGATGACACCTTTGGGAGAAATAAAAAGGCAAAGTGATGAGTTGGTGCAGCAGTAACCTACCAGATTAATACGAAAGTCTCTGGAGAACACCACTCCTGCAAGAGAAAAATACATTATACTTTCAGCAAAAGCATAAAAACATATGGAGATTATTCAGACTATGAACATTTTTTTCTATAAGGAGTGCCCATAACAAACATAAAAGCAGAGAAGAGGAAGATAAAGATGTACCTCCTTCAACTTTAACTAGACCTCGCTCTAAAAGGATGCGCACAGACTGTTCAGACAGAGTCGGGTTTGCTGCCAACAGCCTGAAAGAAATAAAACACTTTAGCCAACAGCTGACTATAGAGACAAAGTTATTAGCAATCTGATTTATCAATGACCAACAACTGGAATTATATAATACCTCTCAACTGCCTTCTCATAAGTGTAAACTCTTGTCTTCTCTTCCGTCTTTTTTTCAAACTGAAGCATCTCATCCATCCCCTGCCTCATCACTTTAGGCACTTCTTTCTGCAGGAAAACAGACATAAATGATGATGAAGGAAGCAATTCAAAACTACTGACAGGAGTGGATTGCACAGCACAGCTCTCTGTGAAATATTATGGAGTAATGCAGTAATATAATATGAATGTTTAGCACTGACCCAAAGGACAAAACTGTGTCAGGCTCTATTACACTGTGACTAAAAGTATTTCTTAAATGTGATGCCTTTCAAAATGTCAAACAAACGATATATTATATGTAAAGCTGGCTCAAGGTTAACAAGCGCTTCCCTTGTGGGAATTTGTATTGCTCTTCTGTTGTTTGTGTCGGGGTGGCTGTAACTTTTGGATTTGTTTCTTTGTTTTTCGTATGGTGTTTTATCGGGTATATGTTCAATTTGCTATAACTAATCTTTTAGCTCTGTAATCTGCGCATTATTAGTGGCCTCCGCCCAGGGACTACAGATAAAAATGAGCTTTTAGCTATATCTGGTACAATATATGTATTGTGCATTGTCCCTGATAAATAAAATATATTTACTCACAATCTAGAATTCCTCAGACATCAGGAAGTTGTACAGCCTTTTGTGTAAATCAGATTACCTCAAACTACCTGGGGGCCACTAATAACGTTAACGTCCTATAACACCAAGAAAAGGATTGAACAGCCTCCTGCAGCACAATCCACTGTCACAACAATCACCACTTTTAGTTTATAGGAGTGTAAAGAAACTAAATTCAATGACTTTTAAGACTTAAGAACTGTCCACTTCTATTAAAACTGTCTGTGCTCTAGGTCAACCTTTATTTAAGTTTGTCAAGAGACATTTTTGTGACTGGTAGTTGTGCAGATAGTTCGATGTTACATGTGAATTAAAAAGCCAATTTTCATCATCTGGTTTTGAAGCACTGCTTGAAAAGTAAATGATTACTTCTATAGTAAAAGACTGGGGAAAATCTAAAGTAACAAATTCTCATGTGGGAGGACTTAAGAACTTGTTCTGCAGCGCGGTGTAAATAGATGTAATGGTATTTTGCATCAGCATCACAGAGGAAACCATCACAACTTCAAAATACATAGTATTTTTCTTCACCCTAAACTAAACAACAAATTACAGCCCTGCAGTAACTGTAGTCTCGGGTGTAAAAACTGTTAAAGTACCATATCTGTAGGTAAGAATCCATAAGAGTCCAGCATCACGACCGTGTCCACCATCTCAGGATACAGTGCACTGAACTGTGGGAAACACAATATGGACTAAATATCACAAAGCATAGCTAAATAGTCTCTACAGAGTCAGTATGTGTATTGTACTTACCAGCCCTGCAACGTTACCACCTGTAATAAAATAAAAAAAGAAAATGTATACATAAATATAACATACCACAAATATTTTAACCGCTCTAACTCTGCTGTAAAGCTGCACTCACCCATGCTGTGGCCTATGATGGAGAATCTATTCCACTGCAGAGCTGTGGGAGTTCATTTCACAGATCATCAACCAGATTCAGTGTCTCATCACAGAAAACAGACTGTTTTTAGTTGAACGACAACATCACTACTGTGGCTTAACTGCAGTACAGATGCTCTAGAGCTGGGTGACATAGTAAATATATCACAATATTAATCATTGTTTTCTTTAGATATTAATATAGTAATGGGAAATGTATGTAAAATCACATAAAATCTTTGATTTGAGGGTGTTTTATTGGTCATAATAGAGATAGCTCAGCTGCCATCATCATGTTTGAAAAAACTGTAAAATGTGGTTGACAGCTCCATAAAGAGCGAGTAAGTGGACCTTGAGTTAAGAACCCTTCAAAAAGCAAAACTCTAATAGAAAAACCAACAACTAAATAACTCTTAGTTTACAATTAAAATTTGCTCAGAATCATTAATTTGGACAACAGAAGTTAGTGACTAAACACATCCTGCAACTTCTGAAACTCACACACCGTCAACGACTCTGCGCACATCCATCACATACGAAGGAAAGGAGTAGAAAGCTCCAGGAGGACGATGTGATGACTGTCCATGACCTGCCAGGTCCACCGCCACATATCTGCACTCTGAGAGGAGGGACAGAGAGAAGGATCAAGTCTCACCAAGTGATTGTCACATTAAGGAAACAGTGACCTATATTAAACTAAAAAACTCAAGACTTTCTGAAGCACATTTAAGTGTGTTGAGCCAGAAAATCCCTAATCAACCAGCTACAATTGTAATGTCAGTGTCTTGGAGAAGGGCAGTGATACTAATGCTGCCTTCAAATGGAACTTGTGAGCTCATGGTTACATGAGAAGTCGTGTACACTACTTGAGAACACCGCTGCTAGGCAACGGCAACATGGACGCCAAAAGACTCCTCGTTGTTCTTTCGACATTCTTCTCTTCTTTCCAAGAAATGCTGACTTACTTTCTATTTGTATCAACATTTTCCTCAGACAAATTACAAAGAAAAACTCTATACGACTAAAATTACAATATATTAACTTAATATCCACCAAAAAAATGAACTTCCATGGCCTCCGCCATTTCTGAAAACGTCAGCAAACATGTCACATCTTGCGAACTAGGAGCTTTCAGATAATTTCCACTTAGTTCATATGGACTCTTCTTGTAAACACAGTAAACACGACCCCATAATATCATTATCAAACAGCACTGCACAGACGCACACTTTCCTCAGGCAAAGTCTAATTAGCCAAACACCATACACCTGTGTGAGCTGGATAGAAAGTAATGTCCAATAAACCAAGTTCAATTATCAGGACAGTGTTTTGGTAAGGGGTGATGTCAGGAGGAATGTTGGCTATATCGAGGGTCAAACCAGGGAGCTTCTTTTCTCTCTTTTAGGATTATTGTGGGGAATTTTTGCCTTTAATTGATTGAGTATATAGCTGTGAGGCAGGCAGGAAATGTGGAGGCAGAAAGAGAAGGAGATGGACGTTGCAGTTTACATGGTACATACAAGTAGTACAAAAAGCAGAAAGCTGTGAGGGAGACACGGACAATGACAGCCCTCGTTAAGAAAATAATGTCCCAGAAGGTAGAACTTGTAGCTCTAGCTTTTACACACTGGGAGCGGCAGCAGGAGTAGTTGAACATGTTGATATATACTACGTGTACACATACATCAAAGGAGAGAAAGTGAAGACATATTCAGCCTTCAGTTTCAGTGGCAGTGAATGAGAGTTTGGCACCACTCTCCCCATCAGTTAATGCTTAAAACTTTAGATTTGTACTTTTTGAGAGAAAGGAGGCTTGTGGCAAAACTTTAGGGTATAATACAAGTGTGAAGAGTTAAAACTGCGGTGCTGAGAGCAGTGTTCTCCAGGAGTTCTCCAGTTTGCTACAACAACAATTACCTTTGGGTAGAAGGGGAATGAGGGTGTTGAATGTACCACAGTTGTCAGCCCAGCCGTGCAGGCACAGCACAGGACGGCCGTGATCAGGACCCCAGACTTTACCCCTGATCTCTCCCCATGGGACCGGTACAGAGAGCTCTGAAACTGGACACACAACACACTCTGGTTTAGTAATACACATGAAAGGCTGTAACCTCTTCTGTCGTCTATATTTGTTTTCGTCTTACCAGTAAGACGAAAACAGAAACAAGACGTTTCTGTGCCTAACGTAACTTGCCGCTGGAATAGCTTTGTGAACTATATTTGCTGGGGAAAAGGTGTGTTTGCTTTAAGGAATTTGTTTTGTTTACTGCTGGAACAATTAGCTGATTAAATAATCAGTCAACATACAGCAATTAATCAACAATTTTCATAATTGAGCAATAATTTAAATCATTAATCAAGGAAAATCTCCAGCTTCTTAAACCAGAAGATCTGCTGCTTTTCGCTGTATTATATGATTTATATGAATTAAATGTTTTGGGGGTTTTGGACTCTTGGTGGAACAAAATAAGCAATCTGACAAGTGTGATATTTGACAGACATTCACTCCAGATCCAGCTTCATACTGATTTGTCCATATGATCTAAAATTAGGATTAACAGATTATAAATAATTGGTGTCATGTAGCACATGTGTAATTCATTTATTTTACAGAAATATTTTAATAGAAAACAATGGCAGTGTTTTCAAATATCTTCCATGTGATGTGACCAGTGACTCCAAATCAAGGCCAAATATTATTACTACACTGGACACATAGGACATACCTCTTCATATTTGTTTTGAATGCTTCTTCTGTTTTTACAAAAAACATTTAATACCAGTACTAAATTATATTATATATAGTATAGATTTTGAGTCACTGGGTCACATTACATGGAAGCTATTGAAGAGAAATCATGAATTCTCTATACAAAAAATAGCATTTATTATTGTTGTGCAGTCTGCAGCTCATACACAAGCACTAGCTACGAGCAACATCTCCAATTCTACTGACATGTAAACACGATTAAAGGGTCATGGTTTTAAAAACTTCTGTTAGCAAACAGACAGATAGTAAAGTTAGCGACCTGCTTGTTTCATTGTACTGGAGTGCAGGTATCTGACGCCTTTCAAAGCTCGCATCATCTTGGAGAACACCTCTGCTGACCAACCGGTGTAATTAAAACCTATGAAAGTAAGAAAATGTTTTGGCAACAGAAAAGAAACTCGTAGCTGACTTCGAGCTTGAATACTTTTCTAGCCTTTTTGACACTCACTGCCGTTTTCCGGGTGTTGAAAAACCACGTGACGAGAGCTAAAGATGCTATTGGATAAACGGACATGTGGAGCTACGGTCTGGCCCAATCACCATGAGGAAGAGGAGGGGCTTACCTTTAACCCGATAACCGTTAACCAGCAGAGGGTCTGATGGCAGTTAAGTGTTCAGAGTCCATACACTTTAATAGATAAACACCATAAAACACTAACAAACTGTACATAAGAACAGATTATAAGATTGTTATAAAAATAAAAGTGCTGTATAAGACTAAAATATAGTGATATAAGTGTGATTTTAAAAGAGTGAAAAAATCATAATAATAATAAAATATGAATGAATAGTCCCAAATTTAATTTAATTTAAATAAAAAGTTCGTAAAAATGTTTGTATATGGACAAATAAACCAATGCCACACACCACAGCATTTATAGCCTAAGCTAATTTACAATGCCCGTCCCTAAATGGGCTTTTAAAATACATATAATTCAGCAACACATCAACTCAGAACTCAACAAGAAAATATAGACAGAACAATACAGCACACAAACTAATAATATAACGCACCATAAAACAAGAAGCACCAAATCATTCATGATTACATGACTGATCCCTCTTCAGTCTCAAGTTAGTGGCCAACAGACAAGTCTGAAGCCTTGATTTAAAATAACTAAAAGTTGGAGCACAATCACAAGTTTTCTGTGAGTTTGATCCAGATATGTGGAGCATAAAAACTACACTTCTCCATGTTTAGTTTTGAGTCTGGGGACAGGAAGCAGACCGACCTGTCCCAGACCACCTTATAACACTGCAGCAGATCAGAAATGTATTTTGGCCCTAAACCATTCGGTGCTTTAAAATCCATAAGTGGTATTTTAAAATCAAGGTACATCCAAGTAATCTCAGTCAATAATTTTATTAGTCTTAATTATTCTGTTCTTCACAGCTTCTAATTTGCAACTAAAGCGTATAGCTGAATATCATTAAAGTGGGTAAAGTTGGGGTTTATTTGGGTTGTTACTGACCATTTCATTTTATGTAGTTTACCAACATTTATTAAAAGATATCAGTCCCATCCTTTGTATCATTTTCAATGTAAATTATTACTACCATATAGTGCAACTTACAAAAGCAGATGCATCAGCAAGCCACAATATGTCATAAATAAAATCAACTGACCAAACAAATGTTTGGTCAGTTGATTTTATTTATGACATATTGTGTTTTAATTATGTTTGATCTCCTCAGGACTGTGTGGGTGGGTAGTTACTGACTGTGCTTGATTGACACCTACCTGGTTCTCCTGTTTATCATTATTATTAGTACATGAAATCTGGTGACATCATGTAAACCAGCGTAGCTCTGCCAAACACCTGTGTGGGTGTGCAGGGCCTCACAGATTACAGTAGATTAAAGAGGGAATACACAGCAACTGAAGGAAGCTTTCAAATATTTGACTTCACTGTGAGGCCGGCCTACACACGATTTCTGATTGGTTGAGGTGCCATCTGCACAGAAACAGATACTGATACTGCATGTTTGAACTTTGTAATTTAGTTGTAGTATGTAACCAGATAATAGCAACAGGGACAATGCGGACTGATTGCTTAGGCACCCCTTAACTTAAAGGGGCAGAGGAGAATTTAAAGTCACTAATGGCAACACAGCTAACCAGCTAAATCCACTAAATGTATAAGACATGCAAATAAAATCAAATGATCCATTGCAGTGTTTGGAGTAAATGTGTTTTTCGTGTCCAGAGGGTTTTTATAACTTCTACCTGATGGAAGGGTCCTGTGTGATTGGGGGGGGGGGGGGTTATGTCTGAATTACTCATTTTACGTGCATGGTTGATGATCCCAAGAAAATTCGATATTTATACAAAGTATTTATGCTGGTGTTGTTTTGCTCAACCTTCCTTGCATGACTTCCTGTGTGTGCGTGTGTCTGTGTTTTAATTGTCTCATTGTTTGTTTTTTATTATATATATCCAGGAGTCCCTGGAAAGCCGAATTGATACCGAATGGAGTAACCTGGTGAAATAAATTGAATTGAACCGAATCTGATCAAAGTGTTGCCTGTTTAATTGATAAAAGGTTTGGGAACCATAGTCTAGTGAGTAGATATTTTTGCCTCTACTGCATCTTCTATCCAGCACCTGGTCTACATACAGGATGTGCACACAATCACCTTTCTGTATCTATAAAAACACATAAAACAATGGTTGTATCACAGTTAACAATATAGTCCCCATAGTTACCATAATGTACCATTGTAAAACCTTTTCACATGAAAAAATCTAAGTCAAACATAGGCCTAACAAATCATCATAGTGCCAGTGTATACCCAAAAAACATAATAGAGAAAGAAAATAAGTAGATTTCATTAGGGGGCTCTTCCTCATGAAGAATAACGCAGCAGGCCGTCCTCCTGCACACTGCAGCTCAGGCGGTAGAGTGAGTTGTCCTTGTGTCCTTAAGCAAGACACTGAACACTGAAGTTGCTTTGGACAAAAGCGTCTGCCAAATGAATGGAACATGACAGCAAATCAGTGAGGTCTGAGCTCATGTTGATACTGATGCTGAAGGCTGAGTGTGGTAATACTCATATATGTACTTATACTTAAAGGAGGGGGAGGCAGTATTTCTTTGGCATCACTGGGCAAAAATGCCATAATAACCATTCAGCATATTGTAATTCAAGTGGTCTGAGAGCAAACCTCTACCTCTGCCTCTCCTCTTGGCTCTGTTTTCAAATCTATCCCGTGACGGGAGACTCTGACTAATCATCGGTTATTTCAGAGAGACGGTGCGTTCGTATTGGCTGAGCTACAAATGCAGATGCACGTGCACGTCCCTTCAGACGGTGAAAGCCTGATTCAATGGCAGAAAATCCTGCTGAAAATCCTGCAACTTGTGATAAATTTCCAATACCTCCTTGCCTACAGCGGTGTATATTACAAAACAACACGTCCTGGCTCCACACGGAGTTTCGGGCTCATTATGTTCGATGCCATGGCGCTGGTATCGACGTGGCAAAGAGGCATTTTGACAAACAGTGGGGAATAACTTTTGAGGGGGGACAGTGGTGTGTGTGCGGTGTACTAGCCTCTCATCCTGCTGCTGGATGGCGTTGCAGCTGCCTCTGAAGCCTGGGGCGCTCTGCTCTGCAGCCGTGAAGCGCTGAAGGGGCGTCTTTGAGAAGACAAGTCGCGACGGGTCAACTAAAACTGAACATTATAATCTTCATGAAGATAGGATTTTATTGCAGGACTGTTTGTATTAGACTGCATTAGTTTTAGCTAGAGGTGTTGTGCAGCCAGTACAGTTAAACTACTTCATGCTGGGTCTAACAACACCTTTTACCTGCTCTAAAACCACAGTGAAGCTGGAGTCTAGTGGCTTACTGCTTGAAATAATATCTTCCCCTCTCACATAAAAACGGAACAATGCGTCCCATTGTAGTAGTACATCCCATCACGGTGCAGACAGAACATGAATGCATCCTTCGAACAATCTACTCTCTGTTTAAGTGGATCAATAATGAGAAAAATGTATTAAATGAAAGAAATCTGTATGTTTTCTCCAAAGTTTTTAGTTTCTCTTAAATGTCATTGCTTTGCCTGAACACAGACCTGGTGACCCAAACACTGGCATCTAAACTAAACACACACACACACACACACACACAGTTTGTTTGCGTATCTTTTCTGGTAAAATGATCTCCTTTATTTAAACGAGATTAAGCAGGGCATGTAAAGGCTCGGTGAGATGACACAGGAAGATAAAAAGATAACACATAATAAAGTGACACATAATCATATCAGACGATGTTTGTGTGGACTCAAAAGTTTCCAGATTAAGTTTAGAGGTGTTTGAAGAGACGTGCGGGGAGAGAGGTAGAGGGATGGGAGTGCTGGAAAAATTTGGTGACAGGACAGAGGGAGGGAGTATAAAAGGTCAGCTTTGGTGAGGGGGGAGTCAGGACAAGAAGAATTTAGGATAAACACACAGGATATTTTACGACTTTGCAGGTAGGTACTGTCTTTTTTAATTGTTTCATACTTGAATCTTACAATAATTCCCATTTATTGTTAAATGTGTTGTATTTAGAGTATATTGACAGAGAATAACATGTGTTGATTAAAAAAGAATTTGGTAATAATTTGGTATTCAGGAATTCAGAATAATAAGACATCCTTCATCCTTCAGGATACAGAGAAATGTCCTGGTGGAGAATGTTTTTATACGTAAAGTTATAAGAAATAAAGATGTTTTTAAGGGGCAAGGTCATCAAGTTAAAACTGCTACAAGAAAAATACTGTTGGGAAAAATTTAAGTGTCCTTGAAGAAAAAAAAACCTATATTGAAGGGAAAAATATCTTTTGTTTACATGCTCTTTATTACCATGTGACAGCTTAAGAGCATCAAAACAAGCTGTGTGTTTGATTTTACTTCATGTAAATTATGCAGGGCTTCACTGAGGTGACTTTACAGATTCAGCAAGGGCAGCTGAGGTCATGTATCCGTCTCTTTTAGCAATGAGTTGCCCTTGAATGCAGTGGTTCTTGGCTGCTGGCCAGCAAATCAAACAGGAGAAATGCAATGAAACAAAAACACTGTGTAACTTGATGTGGTCAGGGAACTTTTCTCTGATTGTTCCTTTATTTCATGTTAAATTTTAATTCTCAAATCAGTGTTCTGTACTGTTTTTGCGACCCATTTCTCCATCTCAGATCATGGCTGACTTTGACATGGTTCTGAAGTATTGGGGTCCAGTGGAGGCAGACTACACTGCCCACGGCGGCCTGGTTCTGACCCGGTCAGTGGCTCTGACAAGATAAGATATTAGTCTTTCCTGTAGGTCAGGTGGTTCGCAGGGCTGTAAGCCATGATTTTATTTATTTATTTATTCACTTAATACAATTATATTTTTTTGTATTTTTATTTCCCAACATGAAGGTCTAAATGCTGTTTCAAAGAAATGCACCTCCTCTCAAGTTGCTAAAATATCTGCAAAAAAATACAGAGGACAATGGCAGCCCTGGCCTGGTGGTGTATAATCTCTGGTGAATTCTCACATTTCCTTTTCTTCACAGCTTATTCACAGAGCACCCAGACACCCTGAAGCTGTTCCCCAAGTTTGTCGGCATCGCCCAGGGTGACTTTGCCGGTAACGCAGCCATTTCTTCCCACGGTGCCACCGTGCTGAAGAAACTCGGTGAGCTGCTGAAGGCCAAAGGCAACCACGCTGCCATCCTTAAACCTCTGGCCAACAGCCACGCCACAAAGCACAAGATCCCCATTAATAACTTCAAGGTGGGGTTGGTGTACATGAGGGAATGTGTTACTATATTAGTCCACTGTCATTTGATCCTTCCTCCCACATCAGTAAAGTCTTTTTAACAAGCTGCATCTGTTGCATCCCTTTTTTTCTGCCCTCCAACCTGATTTCAAAGCAGTTTGTGTGATTTTCTCTGTATTTCCTCTTCAGCTGATTGCCGAGGTCATTGTTAAAGTCATGGAGGAGAAGGCAGGACTCGATGCTGCCGGGCAGCAAGCTCTGAGGAATGTGATGGCTGTTGTCATCGCTGATATTGAGGCCAACTACAAAGAGCTGGGCTTCACTGGCTGAAGATTAAAGTCACACGAGTCACAGACATGAGATGACAGACAAGAAAACTTTCCACACGTAAGAGCTTCTTTGAAATGGTTTAATCCTCTGTAAACATACATAATCTAATTTGCAATGAAAGGAAATCCATTACAGCACCACCATAAATTACAGCCTCAAAAATTACTATAGAGTTTAAGAACATAATAACATTTGTGAGAAATGTATCTTTCATTGCAGCATTATTGTACTAGATTGTGTTAGATGGTATAGGTTTTTCACTCCTGTAACTGCTCAATAATAATAATAATAATGTTCTTTATTCAAGTTAAATGAGATTGATCTAGTTTCTTGATTAACGACATACTGTAAACCTTTGTCACATATTACCAATAAAATTCTGCCGCTCATTATTTTTTTAGTTTTGTTCTTTTCCTGAATATTAAAAAACAAAATCATGGACACACACTTGATGATTCTGTGTTATTAGTCACCTCTGTGCCCTCTATGCTAAGGGAAATAGAGTTAAAAGCAATTGCAGCTCATTATAAATAATAAAGTATGAGAGAAAGGATGTCATTGTTAAGATAATGTAGTCTGAAAGCCAATCCAGCACATTGTTAGAGTTTGACAAAGATTAACATCAAGTGTCTGGACACACACATGCACGCACACACACTCACTCACGCTCACAAACAAATCCACAGAGATACACACACACAAAACCCCACTTGAACACTTCACTCCTTCACACACAGTATTATCTTTCAGACTCTTAGTCACCTGATCCAGTGTGGACGTGACAGTACAGAGTCACTTTCACAGCAGCCATTATGGACTCCTTCAACAAGAATCAGTCCTCCTCGTTTCTCTTTCTTACACTGGTCAAGTGTGAACTCTACGTTAAATCTCATTTCTCCTGTTCACCCCTGCTGCTGCTGCTGCATGGGGCAGATATCATTCCTATTGGGCAGGGGACAAAGAATTAGGGTTGATACTTGATGACGATGATAGCCTCTGAGGTGGTGGAGCAGATCAATGGCACATTGGAGGTCACTCAGTTTATTTTTTTGTCCTTTGTCGCCTTAAACAATAAAACACCCTGACCATGTTTCCCATGACCTACTGCGCACTTTAATCAGAGCATTTGTCCCAGAAGTGTAAAAAAAAGTTATCTTTTCTTTGGTTGACCGGTTGCTGTTTATGACGTCTTAAATGTGTTAACGAGCCAAGAGAGTCAAAGATATTGGAGTTATCAGTGACATTCCCCAGACCCACTGGCCCCTTGTTGTCCTTCCAGTTTCTGACTTGATGCCACAACAGTGTTTGGTTAACTCGTATGATGGATAATTGCCATGATGAATTATTAATAGTGTCAGTGCGTGCGTGTGTCAGTGCACACATGCAGACGTGACACCAGGCACAGTCGCTCTGGTCACACACCTCTGCCTCCCCCGCTGAAATCTGAGCTGAGGTCAAACACTTCCTGGTATCCAACAGGACAAAGGACTCAGGCTATTTGTCCAATCTGTGACAAAGAGGACATTATTTTTCTTTTAAATGAGTGGCAGTCAAAGGGATGGTACCACATGTATTCTGGATTTTCTTTTAAAAATCAAGTAATGGTTTTATTCTTTTAAATACATTTTTTGTATCATAAACTTTAGTTCCCCTGGCTTGGTTCTCCACTGGTACTAAAGTTGAGAGTAGGGCTGAGCAAAATGGCCTTATTCTATTATTATCATGACTCTTTAAACATAGATATTTTGCATTGTCAATAAATTCCACAATTTGGTTAATGTATGACAAATTCCACATTAATCAAACTGATGTTTAAAGTAAAAGTATCCCATTGTTAATCATTACAGGAGACCAAACTTTTCATGTTAAACAAAAAATGTAAATGATTGTGCTGTTTTTAATTAAAGCTAACTCAGAAGCAGTTTGAAGGTTTTGTCACATTCATTAATTTAATCATCCAAGAGTACATTAAAATAAACTGTAATACAGATTTTACTAAACATTGAGTCCATAAATATCCTTCTGTTCAATTCAATTCTTTCTTCAAAGTTTCAATTTAACCCAGACAAATGGTCAGTTCTGCTTTTATTGATCATACATGTCTTTTATTTCCTTGTATTGACACCAAGTTTTCTTTTTAAAAGCATCCAGTAGATGGTTCAAATGTCATCATGAAAACACACACACACACACACACACACACTACATACATAGAGAGCATACTGTAACTGTACTATAATTAAAAGCACTTTGCAATACAGAAATATTCTCAGGGATGAATGAAGCAGTGCAGCATCATGTTCTTATTGGTGCTGATTTATCAATACCAGCCGAGACTGCTGTTTGTTGACATCGCAGTGCAGTATAATTTAAAGGCCCGGCACACCTACACCTAGCCAGGTGTTTTCCATCTGGCTGATTAGACTTCTGTTTAGGTTGAAGGTGGGCAGAGCTATGCTGGAAATGACATCATGTCACCAGACTCCATTGCTAAGAGGAATGATTTAAGTTGTAATTTGTCCCGCCCGCACAGGTGCGTTAGAGCTAAAACGTGAGTGAGGGACACGTCAATCAAGCACAGACTGTACACGCCCACACAGTCCAGAGAAGACGTCTAATCAGCCAAAATAATTAAAATCACCTGTGCGGGTGTACCATGAGCATGTAGAGTCTTAAATCGATGACTTATACACAAAAAAGTGGACATTTAATGTAGCTATAAGCCGGTCCAGTAGAGGACTCACCGTATCGGTCAAAATTCACTGCTTCATGTCAAACTGTCTAAAACTAAACCGAGAGCTTAGTGTGATCGTTTGCTGCAGATAGGTTCGATTGACTCGTCAATAGGAAAGGCACAGGTGTTACTAATAACATTAACGGTGGCTCTGTTCTACTAAAGTGCCCCAGTAAACCATGACAGTGAGCCAGCATGTACAGTACCAGGACCCTGAAACCGAAGCAGCAATTCATTGTATTATTTACACCTGTTTTCCAACTGTAACATGTCAAAATGTCAGCTGTGAAAAAGGCCTGCTGGGTTCTTTACATATCAGGAGGCAGAATTGCTCATAAACCTGGTTATGGCTATTATTTAAAAAGTGGACTCCACAAATGGTTACGAACCTGTCAGTAACCAGTTCTGCTGATCTGCACTTTAAGGAAAAACACACCATTACTGTAGGTAGAAGACAAAAACTGCAGCAGCAAAAAGCCAATGCACAAGCATGTGATGGGAAACGAATAGAGGACCGAACATGCTAATGTGTTATCAGTTTGCAATGGACTACTACAAACAAATATATGCAAAGTCAGAGAAGACACCCCCTTCAAAGCAAACGTCCACAGGAATTAATCAAAGCTCGGCTGGTCGATGTCTGGGGGCACAGTGCAGCGTGTCAGGTTGGACAGGTAGAGAGCAGTAGCCATGGGAACAAGGCCGGCCGCCACCTTCAGGATGGTCAGCAGCCTCTCTGTAGCATTGGCCACACCATCTGGTGTCTGGAGGGGAAGAACATTACACAAAACTGCTTTTAAAGAGACAGAAAAACACACTACACAGAGACATTTGGTGTTATGTTGTCAACAACAGCACAGGAATCCCGAACTGCAGAAACACTCAGATACATAACCCACATGCACAAACAGAAGTTAAACTTCACCAAGACCCTTTTAATACCACATAGAATGCAAATTAACATCTTGTGGCCGGTTTCACGATATGACCTAGAATTATTTATTATTACATCGCATTGTTTTCCGTACATCCCAGCAGTATATAACAATAACTCCTAATGATATAATTAAATTAAAGTGACCTGGACCCAGATAAGCAGCAGAAAATGGATGTGTGGATTAACCAATGAAAGATGATTAATTAATTTAAGTTCATTTTCAATGTGTGTTTCTTTTAGCAAGTTTTTTGCTAAAACATACTGTATACTTGCCCATTATGAGAGCATGAGTGACCACATTACTGTAGCTAGCAGGTCAAATGGTAATAAAAATAAACTTAACAGCCTCCTGCAGCAATCAGATACGAAAACATTTTACACCTAATATAGCTGAAAAGATTATTATTATTATTATTATTAATCAATCTACAGCAAATTAACTAGCAACTATTTTGATAATTGTTTTAGTAATTTTTTAAGCAAAAAATGTACTGGTTCCAGCTTCTCTAAGGTGAGGATTTTATGCTTTTCTTTGTTATACATGATAGTAAACTGAATATCATTGGATTTTAGACAAAACATAAAACTTGGATGTCAACTTAGGCTGTGGGAAATTATCACAGTCATTTTTCACTATTTATAGACAAAACAAGTCATTGAGAAAGTAATCATTAGTTGCAGCCCTAAAACCTAACATTACAGCCTATGGCATTCAAGAGAAAATATTTAAGACTTTTGTAAATTAAATTTAAGATGTTTTAATACCTTGTAACACCATTTTGGGGGGAACTAAATTAAATGATTTTTAAGGTCCTGTTCCCACTGTGGCAATCAATAGCAAAAATCTATGCTTGCCCTCATGCTACATTACAGTGCTACACATAAGTGTTTGTCTCTGAAATTATGTCTTAGGTTTAAACCATCCTCAATGTTTGTGACAAAAATTGAAACAAACCTGATCCTCTGCAAACAGCAAGGGGCAGTGGAGCGATGCAGCCAGCTTTCTGACAGCGTCCAGGCGCTCTGTGGGGACCGAAGCGTTACGAGCTACAAGAGACAGACGGGTAAGAGGGCAGCCAGTCAGAGAGAGACACACAAAAGACTGAGCTAAACGTTAACAATATAGGGAGAGATGCAGTAAATAAATAGTGACCGTTTGTGCTCCATTTCATCCCTTTTGCTCGTGTTTTGTCCTCTTTCATGTGATTCAAGGAGCTGAGGAGAGCAAACAAATACTTAAAGAATTAAAGAACCCATTGCCATACCGTTCGTGACCATGAAGCAGACTTTTCCAAGGAAATATCCAGGGTCCAGATATTTCAGGGAAGCTTCTGTTGACTGGAAACTATGACAAAACAAAATGATACATGTCTCAGAATGAACTATTACATCACATTAGGTTTTGACAAATTTGTAATACTTGGAGTGCACAGTAATTATTACTGATAAAACATACAATATATAGACCAAACTACGCTAGAGAAATCAGTAGCTCTTTTCTACATAATGATGGAATCAGGCCTTGCAGTTTAATACTAGTGAAAAGTCTGTGGATGGGTTTTAAAAGTGTTGGCAGCAAGACAAAAAGAGAAGAAAACAGATTTTGATTTGAGGACTTGTCAGAATAATTAAGAAGCATATTTCTCTAATAATTAAATAACAGATGGGCTGAGATTTACACTTATGAGTGGTTCAAGAGAAAGAAAAAATACAGCTGAGAGAGATGTGTTTAAGGACAACATACAAGTGGAATTCATTGAGTTTTCTTAACTCAAACTAAAACTACAATACAGAGTAGATATTTTACCTGTGTCCAGGTGGGTTGGAAAGGCACACAGGTGAGGATGTTAAAATATGAAAGTTACCTGAGCTCTGTGGTCAGGTTGATGATAAACACCACCAGGTCTATCTTTGGACGACTCTTCTCATTCTCCTTGGGGAGAGGCAGACTCTTAGCTAGTCTCCTGATGGGTACAATAAACATGTTTGTTGTCAGGCTGAAACTGGTAATTACGATAACTCTGATATACAGTGAACACAGCATAACAGTCTTAAGCTGAACCCTCAATCTTTCCCAAAGTATGCAACATATCTTCTTGGTATCATACAGTAGATCCAAACAAAACAAAGGATGTAAATGTGTTCACCAAACACCATCATCATCAAAAATCTATTGTTAGCAAATAAATTGGAACGGTTTCATTGGTTAAACATATATACAAAATAAATAATATAAAACAAGTCTAGTTCCAATAACAGAATAGAAGATGGTGTTTCCAGTTGTGTGCTTAATGACCACTTCCTGTAACAGACAGCTGACTTCAGCAGTTTAACAGGACGGAGCAGTACTCACACATTCACAGTGACTGAGGTCTCCTCCACCAGAGTGTCTGCTAAACTCTGCTGAAACTGCTCCTCATTCTCCACCAGCTGCAGGAAAAACACTCCAAGTCAGCACAAAACCTGATAACACTCAGAACTGTAGCACATTTCTAACTCCATCTAAAAATGCTTTTTTTTTTTTTTTTTAAACATGGCTCAAAGTGTAGTTGAACATGAGGTGGAAAGTAACACTTCAGTGTTTACATTGTGCGTAACTCACTATTCCACTACATTTCACAGAGAAATTATTTTTGACTTCATCTGACAGCATACAACTTCACTAAATATAATGTACTGGCATAAACAGAAAAGGGTGGATCTGGTACAACTTTAAAAATGTTGCATATATAATGCATCGTTAATTTAACACTCTGAAAGAAACCACTTTTAAGAATGTATTCTTTACAGCACGAGTACAGTTACTGTAATACTTCCACATCTTTAGTTGAGTACAATTTTGAATACAGTACTATAGGACTCTGTTACATTGTGATATTGTAATTCACTTCTTCTAGGAATACATTTCTTCCTGCGCTCCGTGATAATTTATCACTACACGTCACGCATACATGTAGAGGATCCAAATACATTTCTGGACAGTTTCATATATTCTGAAACATCTCTCATTAACAATATACTGCTATTTATCTTTAAAGTATACCATATTGTTAAACTAAACTAAATGTCATGTCAGGTAGACATGTGAGCAGAACCACCAGAGTGCTGAAGAGGTTAAAATGATCCAGTATTTCACAATAAAAGCAGCATATATGTAGCAGAAATACGTTTCTTCTTCTTTTTATCTTACAAATAATTTTTCCATACAGATTCCAGGAACCACTGCATCAGGGAACATGTGAATGGTTTCGTTATGCTTTTGTTTTGAAACTTTGAGCTGCCATGTCAGGGTGAGCTTCATGTGAAATAAAAGTGTTTTAAACCTGGGTATATCATTATGTCAGATAGGATATAGATCTTAGAATGCACTACAAGTATTATAAAATTGACACTTTTATTCCACTTTTAGCTCATCCTGAGAGCAGCTAAAACAGTCTCAACACCGTATCCGCTGCTTTGTTTATCACCCTAACACTAACTCAGTGGTTTGTCTCTGTAGCTGTCATTAGCTAAAACTAATAAAACGCAAACTCACCAAGATGTTCGCTGTGTTCAAACCAGGCAGCTTACTAAATGGTTTCAACAACGACATCCTGACATAAACGCTTAAAACGGTCTCTGTTTCGACAGTTTAGTTAATAAATCCAACGTTTCAGGCGTTTCATGCTCACTGGCGCTTCTTTTCCGAACGTGCGCCGACGTCATGACGTTTTCCCTTCATAGGCCTTTAGACGTCATGACGTATTCCGTACAAAGGCAGTTATTTTCTGCCACCTACGGGCCGCTAGCTGTTTTACAATTCACTCCTCGTGATCTATTGCAAGCACAGATTGTACATTTGGAGCAAAACGCTGTTATCAGTAATTCAGGACTTGAGTGGAGCTGGTTTTCCCCTCGACAGGGAATTAGGAGCTAAAAAGGACTCTTGCTCAATGGCACTTATGTGGCAGGTAGGTGCATAAAGCATCCTGAACCATGATCCTACAATTAAATCAATTTTCATATCTTAACAGGACGCTTTTTCAATAAACTAAATGGTCAGCAAGTAAACAATTATTTTTTTTTCAAAACACAATTTAGAAGTATATTTTAGTAATCATGATAAATGCTAGGACCAAACAGCTAAATAAAACAAACAAATAAAAATACAAAAAACAAAACCAAATTTAACCTTTTTCACTTATACCTTTTTATGTTTTATGCACAATGTCTCTAAATTTAAAACAGCATTTTTGGGGGGGTACATTCTTGTAATATTTGTTTTATATGTGTATGAATATCTACGTACAACTGTGTTTTCAATAAAGATAAAAGGAGGGGGGTAAATAAACTGGTCCTCTGGCTACAGCAACACTTTTGTGTCACAAATATAATAAGATGGTGACCAAACTATATGCAAACAGAAGGTGAAGTTACAGAGAAATCTGTATAAACACATTGTATTTGAATGGAAGCAGAAAATTTTATTCACTTAATGGTGGCACAGCAAAGTAAGATCCCCCCCCCAGTACATCCAGGTTGTATCACAGCAAACAGGACACAAGTCCCTGGGAGTGTCAGTATGTAAAGATGCACATCATCTATATGCATTCACAGTCAGGAGCTGAGTGGAAATATTTGGATGACTTCTTTCAGGTGGATAAGTGAGTTTATTTTCAAAGTACGAGCTCATTACTGCATCTTGAATTAAGGGCAGGCTCGGGGATGTGTATCAGATTTTCCAAATGAGACTGTTATGGCTTGAAGGTAGAAAATAAAACACAAACATCAGAAGTGCCTTCAGTCATTCACAGCTCATTTCAAAACATTACTGTAAGCGTTAAGCCACATTAATGAGTCCGACCCGTGTAAATGAATCCACAGCTACTGTAACTGATAAGATTCGTAATGGAACAGGTAAAACGGTTAACTAATGATAAAAAAATAACAGCACTTCATGTGAGTAAAATAAAAAAACAGACTCAACGAAAGGCTGCTGTTTCACTCACGCATCCCTCATCACTGTCAAAATAACTGTACATAAGATTGACAAGATGGCATAAAAAAATGACTATGCTGCCAGGTCACACTAGCCTCACAATTCAGAGTCTTATAAAAGTTGGTTTGTATGTTTCCTCTGAAGTTGTTCCATCATCCCCAAGTTAAGTTTCCACTGCCCACCCCTGCTAATGTACACGTCCCACTTCTAACATAAACACACATACAAAGCCGACACACACACACACACACACACACACACATTCGCAACACACACTCATCTCTCCATGCTCCTTTTACTAAACAATATATCCAAATCATAGACTTTGGAGGCGTCCCCTCCTGTTCATATCTCCCCAGACTCTCGCTCCTCAGAGCTGGAGCGTCGGTCCCGCTCATACGACAGGGATCTCTCCCGTTCCCTGCCCCTGGCTGTGTCCGCAGAGGGGGACTTCTCCCCATCCTCCCAGTCTCTGTACTCTGGCCTGTCGTCACGCAATCCCTCTCCACATTTCTCCTGGGACAGCGAGCGCTCTCTTTCGCGGGTGTGAGATGATCTGTCTCTGG
Source organism: Maccullochella peelii (assembly GCA_002120245.1). Classification (NCBI taxonomy): domain Eukaryota; kingdom Metazoa; phylum Chordata; class Actinopteri; order Centrarchiformes; family Percichthyidae; genus Maccullochella; species Maccullochella peelii. Next base: position 219,390 of record LKNJ01000916.1, read on the forward strand.
AGGACCTGAGGAAAAAACAATTAGCCACAGATTTGTTTTTAAAAAAACATCATGGAAAGTTCACTTCCAGCACAAGATGGAGGACTCAATGTCCACGATTTGAGATTGACATTTGTTTTGAAAAGTTAAAGAGTTATTGTCAACATGTAGAAAGATGGTTTTCAATGTCTGGGAGCAGGTCAGACTAGCTGGGGTGTAACCAGTGAAAGTTAAAGTGTAAAAACTGGAAACATTTATTAGTAAAAACAAGAATAAGGAGTTAATGATAACGTCCACATTAAACTATATTGTATAACGTTCTAAAACTATATTTTTAATTCTTGCCATGTAGTCGTGACTATTGTGTTAAAGCTACAGTAGTGATGTTAAAATTAGTTACCAGATTCATTATTAAGTTAATCTAGAGCTGAACTACTATTATTTCAATTACTGATCGTAATCTGTTGATTATTTGTAAGATGAATTGATTATTTAACTCTTAAATTGTGGAAAATTGTGAAAAACGCCCATCACATCTTCTAAGAGGACAGGGTCACATATTCAAATGGAATATGGTTTGCAAGGTAGGTTTTCACATACAAGGAATTTGCCTTGGTATATACAGTAGGTGTATAACAATAAATATAGGAAGTACAAAGAATGATAAACAAAGTACTGAATAAGGTAAGAACTGGTAAGAATATGGCAGCCGATATGGCATCACTGGTTACATAATGTGAAGTGTATGTAGCTGAATGAGTCAGTTATGTTAGGTAAAGAGGTAAACTCTCTGAACACCAATCCTCTCCTAATGATGCCGTTATGTAAGTTTCAGTGATGGATAAAAGCCACACCTCTTCTTTTTGCGCCTGTGAGAGTCGGAGCGTGAGCGATGCCTGTCCTTGTGTCGATGTTTCCTCTCTCTCTCACGATCCCGTTCTCCACCTTCTTCTCTGGAACGAGAGGAGCGGTGGCGTCTTGAATGATGGGAGGATGAACTGCCTCCATCCCTAGAAAAATAATTTATGGAGAAAAACAGATTTCACGGTTTAAGTAAAAGCTGTAGATTCTCTGATAAAGGTTTTATATGCTGATGCATCTTGTCTTGTGATCAATTTAGTTAGCAGATGACAGCCTACACAATACACACTAGCCAGTTATTAAATATACATGGCATTTGCTTTTGCGATTGTGACATCGCACTTCTGCTGGTTTTCCCTGAAGGTAACAGTTTCATTTCGTAAATGTGTTATGGTCTTAATTTCAAGCAAGGTGGACCACCCCCGCTTAAAAAAAACAAAAAAAAAAAACGTGGGAAACTATTTTTTTTTTTCAGTTTCACCTTGGTGACCATTTTTGTAACTTAAACCCCAACAACACTATTGCCACAGACAATACTCAGTTTTTATTGACCAGACGGGGTGTATTATTTTTAGATAATCTTACGTCTCTGAACAGCAGCCTCATCACATTTCTAAATTAATGTTCTCAGCTTCTACTCAAACTACTTAACCTGTGCCGTTACAACTTTAACGGTTTCTTACCACCCAAAAAAACTGCTTACTTTATCACCAGAATGCGTGTTGGTTCTCAATGTAAAATTTGCAAAATATCTAAATTTTTCCAATATATCAACACTGCTGTATCACAGCTGGTTTTGTACACCATTACACCCTTGTGTTTGTATTTTGTAATGTTAAAACTACTTCAATATAATGAAAGACAACCTTCATAAAACCACATCATGGCAGACACACTTGCCTCACAATGGACACTCTATACAAATCCCTACGAAACCACTACATGCCAGTCTTGTGTGGAATTTACACAAATATTTATGTCTGAGAAGTTTTTAAGTAAAAGTACACTTTATATACACTGATCAGCCATAACATTATGACCACTGACAGGTGAAGTGAAGAACATTGATTATCTCGTTACAATGGCACCTGTCAGTGGGTGGGATATATTAGGCAGCAAGTGAACATTTTGTCCTCGAACTTGATGTGTTGGAAGCAGGAAAAATGGGCAATCGTAAGGATGTGCGCGACTGACAAGGGCCAAATTGTGATGGTTAGATGACTGGGTCAGAGTATCTCCAAAACTGCAGCTCTTGTGGGGTGTTCCCGGTCTGCAGTGGCCAGTACCTACCAAAATTGGTCCAAGGAAAGAAAACCGGTGAACCGGCGACAGGGTCATGGGCGGCCAAGGCTCATTGATGCGCGTGGGGAGCGAAGGCTGGCCTGTG
>LKNJ01000917.1:0-117280 GCA_002120245.1 Maccullochella peelii
AAACTACTTAAAACTTGCTATATAGTAGTTAACACTAGCTAACTAAAGTAGTTAAAACTAGCTAATTGTATATAAAGTGGTTAAAACTAGCTCCACCTCGAGCAGCTACAACAGCAATATGCTGCTCTAACATTGATGCATCAGTATTAACAATCTAATAATGTCAGATAATGAAATATATCAGTCAAAGTGACAAAACAAGTACTTTTACTTTAATACTTTAATAATATTTTGCTGCTAATACATCTGTACTTTTCCTCAAGTAGGATTTCTCAAGCAGTATTTTTACATTGCTGTATTGGTACTTTTACTTAAGTTAAGGGTAATACTTCCTCCTTGTAGAGCATACTTTTCTGTTCAACCTTGTTAATTAAATTAAGTGAAAATTCAAAGTGGAACAAAAACTAAAATTGTTAAATATGTTGCTTTGAAATTTGGAGCTTTTCTCAACTTTCTCATTTATACAGTGTATGAAAATGCTTTGACATGCACACTTTGAGTGTTACTTATCTTTCAGACACATTAATAAGACAGAGGTACGATGACTCCCAGATTTCACACAAAGCTAATTAAATTATATTTGTTATATTGTGACTCTGAAATATTGTTGACTTGGGACTTTTGAAGGCTGAATCTCTTGGTTGATGGATTGTGAGAAAAATGAATGTGAATATAAACAAGTTTTTAAAACGAGTCCTTTGTTATTCCCTTTAGTACCACTCTCAGCCACTAGAGGTTGTTTTCCTCCCAGTACATGAAACCTCAGAGTCCATACAGAAATCCAGTTTTAATTTCAGCCCTTTTTCCTCAGGAAAGAAACAGATTTTTTTAAATGTCCTCTCACCTTTTGCTAAATGGATCCAGCATTTTGGATCATTAAGAACATCAGTTCTGCTTCCTTTTAATTTGTCACTGTACTAATTGCTGTCCACATAGCCAGTCAATTAATTCAACCTAATTATAGCTCCATTTGCAAAAGCCTAATTGACACGTAGATCTGTCTGCTGAACGGGCAATTAGAGATGAAATGCATGAAATATTACACTCATGAAATAAAATGATGGCAAGATCTTAACAATTTAATCAAATATAATAATTAATTAGAAGCAGGAATCTGAAGACAGGTCTGCAACTACAAGATGAGGTTATTAAGAGAGGTGCTCATTTTTATTCACACAAATGTTCCCTTAATTACAAAACCTCAAACACACCAAACTCCATACAGAAAAGAAATGATTTTATTTCCAGTTTTGTTTTACCTTTATTTTACTGAGAACTACACTTTTTAAAATCATATAAATGAATCTTTCATTCATTCAGTCTTGTTTGTTCAAATAAGTTAGATAATTGAATCAGTTAATAAATATGTGAATGGATTAATGAATGAATAAGATAAAGATGAATGAACAAGTGAATTAATGTCTGTACAGTAAATAAATGAATGAACAAGTAATAAATAAGTGAATGAATTCATGGAAGGGTTGATGGCTTATTGAATGAATATGTCAATACATTAACTGATGAATGAAGTGAATAAATAAGTGAATTAATGAATTGGTAGGTGAATGGATGAATGAATGAATATGAATGGTTAACAAATGAATCAGTCAATAGATATATGAATGAATGAATGAGTAAGTAAGTAAACGAAGGGATGAATGAATGAATGGATGTGAATATCCAGTAAAGATCTATTGAAAACATTGAGCCTTGTGCAGAACTCCAGTGTGTTTTTGTATTAATTTTAGACTCTGCCCCTCTGCTCTCTCTGGATCTCAGTTAGACTCATTTTAAACTCGCCCCCGTGTTGTTGTGGATCTCTGCGGTTAGCGGCCCCTAATCTCACCTCATTTGCAATAATCACTGATGTTCAACATCCCTTCACGGCCGTTGATCAATAGCTCATCAGCTCTCTCAGGGGAGACGCCGGCTTTGATTCTGCTCACAGCTCTGAAGTTTGGTCTCATTCAAACCGGCCCCGCTGAGCTCCGAGGGCCCGACCGACTCGCTCTGAGTCCCTCCGGCTGCTCCAGGCTTCAGTGGACCCCTGCTGAGAGGGGGCCCCCATACTGAGCTGAGGGGACCTCCATGTTATCAAGACACTGTAATTCACTCTGCACAGCAGGAAGGAGCTGCCTGTTAAAGCATCGACCTGGTGAAGAGAAAACCTGCTCAGGAATCATACACATATCTGTTGTTAACATGTATAGATAAAGACAGACTCATTTTGCAATTAATTGATTACTTGTTAGTCTGTAAAATGACAAAAAAATAGTAAAATAAATGCCAATAGCAGTTTCTCATAGTGCAAGGTGACGTCTTCAAACAGTGAACAGATATTCAGTTTACTGTGATATCAGACAAAAGCAGCAAATATTCACAGTCGAGCTAAATGAACTGTTGTTTTTTTAGTTTATATAAAGGAGATACATTTGGAATTTCATTAGGAGCCGATGGGTTTTAGTGGAGAGCTTCAGGGTCTTTGTCCATTATATCTTTCGTGTAAAAATGTCATTAAGATTTGGTGCCAACTTACAAGACACCCTCCATAACATCCAGCCCAGTTTACTAAAACTTATGTTCAAGAATTACATCCAATGCCAGCGTTCAGTACCAATGTGTGCCGTGTTTGTGGCGAGGCAGGAAGTGAAGGTGTGGAGGTGACGGATGAGTCTGTTTGTGTCATGTTACAGACCTTTTTATTAACCGTAACAATCGTTCTGTAGCTTGAACCTAAGTGAGCGTCTCACCCTAACTCTCCTTTAACCATAGTGTATCTGTAATAACCACTGCAGATGCAGATATTGTGGAAATTTAATTTGGATGTACAAAAAACTTTACTTGAATATAATCCAGAGTCCAATATTAATGTTCTTGTCTGACGATTTAGTTGCAGAAGATCTTTTAACAGTAAGTTTGTGGCTTTGTGATTCTGTACTTAGACACAGTGGTGCTTTGAGCTAAATGCTAACATCAGTATGCTAACATGCTGATGCTTAGCAGGTGTACAGTTCACCATGTTCACCATCTTAGTTGAGCGTATTAGCATGCTAACATTTGCTAATTAACAGTAAACACAAAGCACAGCTGAGGCTGATGAAATGTCATTAGTTCTACTAATAAACCAAAGTGTCGGACACATTCAAATGTTGACCTGATGATGGCGCTAGCTGAAAAGTCAAAGGGTTACATAACTCAGTAGGATTCATCCTCTGGGGATCATGAATGTCTGTACGAAATTTCTCGGCAATCTATTGTATAGTATAATGACCATCTATAGAGCCGTGGTGCTAGCGCTTACTGGGTGGATGGATACACTGCTGTTTGTCAGGAAATAGATCCAGCACGATCCTTCCCCCAAAACCACAAACTGTGTTTTTGGCATTTCTTGTGTACAGATGAAACAATCAACCTACAACATGTTGTGATCTTTAGAGGTTTTTGAACTTTGGACTGAGCCAGGCTAGCTGTTTCCCTCTGCTTACAGTCTTTATACCAAGCTAAGCTAACCACATCCTGACTCCAGAAAGCAAATAAACAAATTGCCCAAAATGTTGGACTTTTTCCTTTAAATGTCTGTATGATATTGGGATTATTGTTTTACACTATTTAGGGAGAAACCATAAACAAGTCTCTCTGGATTCCACACTGTATATTGTGTTTATTTCTCTTTTTGTACTTTAATTTGTGCAAAATGAACTCTGATCACTCTGAACTCTTTCTAGCATGTTGATAATATCCTAAACTGAACATAAAAATGAAAATAAAATGCTGGATTTGATAACAGCCTTTAAAAAGCGCTCCCATCAGTCAGTGAGATGTGTGAGGCTTTAGAGAACCCCTGCCTCTCTCAGCCTCACATGTTGGCTGGCCTCTTCCTGCTACATTATACAGGTTTTCTCTTTTTTCTACTGCCAAGTCTTTCCATTTTCTCCTCGCCAGCTGGTCAAGGGTCTCCTGCTGCCGCTAGGGCCCACAGCTCACTTCCTACTTTCTCCAGCACCTGTTCCTATTTGGCAAGACCGACTGGGATCCTGAAAGCTTGGAGAGCAGCCATCTGCTGCCCAGCTCTGCACCATTTTACCCCCAATCCCTCGAGTCTCTGCATGCATCCTGATTTCTTCTTTTTTCCCAGCTCTGCTGAAAGTTAGAGTAAAAGCTGAAATGGATTTGCTGGCAAATCCCAAAATCACCATTTAGCTGAAGGGAAAAGCTGTGAGCACGCAGGTTAAATCAAAGCAGGACAGGTGTAGCAGAGCTCATTACCTCATGCAGGTGGAGTGACTGATGACATTTCTCATCTCAAATCATGAAAGTTTTTCTGACCTTCACATAGCAACAATGGCTTATTTCTAATAGTTTCTGTTTCAGAAATAATGTTTTCAAGCCTCTAAGGTTGAGAGATAAGTTTGTATATCAGGCATCATGTTACTCTTTAAATATGCAAGCTTTCGTTAAAGTGCCTAATATGTGATTTGGTGGCACTATGACGAAATCTTGTATGTTTAAAGTGCGTCATGATCCCCCAAACCTGTCAACTCTAAAAACAACATTTTGGAATAAACTATGTCTACTAGAGAAATACATTAGAAATAAGACATTTTTGTTATCATCAATATCAAAATAACTTGAATAAAATGACTTAATTCACATTTCAAATTTCCTTCAAGTAAAAGTTTGTTTTTGTCAGCAAAAACAGTTTGGATTGTTAGCATCATATGTACTATTGACTCCAAAATATAAATATAGCAGTGTTTTTCATTTGTATTTCTCAGTGTAGAAGCCAGAAAAACGTTGTTTTATACCACTACAGATGCAGGTTTTAGTTGCTGATTCGGGTGTTTGAACACGTGTGAGAATGTTTATATAAATATACTGTGTGTATATACACAGTATATGTACGTATACACACAAATAAATATACATATATATATAGTACGACTGTATATATATATACACAGTATGTACACATATATAACGCATCTCTTCATGAATCTCACACCATCTTAAACACTACTGGTTTCTCGCAGCTTTTACTTGCGTTTGAAAATCTGTTTTTATGGACTACAACTCCCGTTGTAACGGGAGCACAGTGTCTGTTGCGCATGAGCAAAAAGGTGGGGCGCGTGAGCCGCGAACCCATGCATGCGGACATACCGCTATGTAAAATGGCGGCGTGAGAGAGGCTCGTTCAAAACACAGCGGTTTTACCTGTGAAGGTGGTTAGCTAACGTCTGTGAAACGGTCTGCGCTACGTGAAGCTGCCTGAGAATCATTCAGAGGTAGAGGTCGGAATTTACATTCCAGAAAAGGTACGTCAGCCCAAGCTCGTAAAACATTAAATCAACCTGTATGAGGCGCTAATGTTAGCTTTCAAGCTGTATTTAGCATGACGCTAGCTGCTAACGTGTGGGCCCGGTTAGATTTAATTCCGCAAACCTGCCGTTAGCTCACCGGCTAACAGCCTGAGGATGGATGTTAGGTACCTGAATGAACATATTAGCAGGCTTTTCAGTGCCTACACGATTAAAAGTTAATCATTTTTACACGGTTCATCTGATTTAAACGTTTATCATTTTCCCTGAGATGAGGAACTAGTTAGCCTGAAAAGAAGAGCTAACCAAGGCAGGCTAGGTGACTGTTACCTAACTTGTATCCTACATGACCGTTTGTGTGTCTGTGCGGTTGACTAGGAAACAAATCTGTAGCCGACTCTTTAAATCTCAGATTACCACGTTACTGCAGTGAGCGAGGTGTTTTATAGAGGTGGATTAATGTTACAGAGCGGTATCCAACTTTATCCCTCCAGAATATTCTTTTAACACACCGACACTGATGTCAGCCGCGGTGTTCACAGATTTAGTTGCATGTTTGTTAATCACTAAAATATGAATTACTTCCATTACTAATGTACGAACTGGTTACTATTTGTTACTGGTCAGAATCATTGTGCAGTATTTCAGTACGTATTATTGTCCAAATATTTAGTCTCACAGACTTTGTTCTATTTATTCTCATTATTTCTGGCTTCTTGTTGCTAAGATACCCAGTTTGATTTGTGATTTATCTGTCTGTCTAATATCTTCTCAATTCATTGCTTCGTCTCTTTGGTCAAAAAAGCCCATGATCATTTTCCCGAGCCCAAGGAGACTTATTTAAATGTCTTGTTTTTACGACCAACAATTAAAAACTCAAAGATGTTCAGTTTACAATTATAGAAAACTAATAAACCAGCATATATTCACATTTGACAAGGTGTAACCCAAGACATTTGGTCATTTCTTTGCATAACAAAAGACAAAAGATTATCAGAATTGTTGCCAATTAATCAATGAACTAATGGATGAAAGTTTAAGAAGTATTCAGAAGCTTTCACTGAAATAACAGTAATAATAGCAGAGTGTAACAATGCTCTACTACATGTCTTTAGTTCAAAATTGTAGTTAAGTAAAAGTACAGAAGTATTATCAGCAGAACTATTTAAAGTGAAGGTACTCATCACGCTGGCAGAATGCGTCCTGTCACTGTTATATAATTATATATTATTATTATTATTATTATTACTGCTGATTTAGAATTTTGATGTTGTAGCTGGCAGCTAATTCTGCATATTTTATGTTGCTGGGAGGTAAAAAGTACAATATTTCCCTCTGAAGTGTAGTGGAGTAGAACATAAAATCAATGCTCATTATTGTGTGAACATCTGTATGACCCAGTCTCAGCTGCTGCTGAACTACTGAGACAAGATAGCGGCCCGTTAACTCGGCTTGTTGTGTGTTACAGAGCAGGTGGGATGGCGAAGAGGATCGCTGATAAAGAGCTAACGGACAGGAACTGGGATCAGGAGGAGGAGGGAGAGGAGGTGAGTCCAAATACACAAATAACAAACCTCATGTGCCCTGATGTTGGCAGCGAGAGAGAGTGATGGTCAAAACAACAATAACAAGTAGAAAATGAGGTCTGGCTAAACGGCATGTTGAGTTAGTTATTTTGGCATTACACACGTTGACCATAGATTAATAACGTTGTGTCATAAATTCAATAATTTGTATTTTCCTGATCTTTTGGGCCGAGTTTACAGCTTTTATTTTGAAACTGCGGTGATTGAAAACATTGCGCACACGTTAACCAACGTTGGAACGTGAATGAAGTGAGAGAGTTCAGATGTCCTGCATGTCAGAGTTTGGATGCTGGTGACGTAACAACATGTCCTCCTCCTCCTCCATCAGGCCGGGACGTTTTCAGTTGCAAGTGAAGATGTGTTGAAGAACCGGGCCATTAAGAAGGCCAAACGCCGAAATATCGGAGAGGTAAAACCAGAAGTCTTAACCGTAATGAAACTTTCTGACAGAGTGAATGAAATATTGTGTGAAGACTCGACAACATACAGAATCTACTTTTTTTAGATTATTTTCTATAAATTGCTATAAAATTCACACATCTGCTTTGTTAATTTCTAAATGTTTCTTGTTCCAGGGCGAGAGCGGTGGGACCTTTAAAGGCTTTAAAGGATTTTCTTTGGCCACGTCAGCAGCGAGCGGAGCCTCGACTCCCACAGCGTTCTCTGGTTTTGGGAACGGCGGCGGCTTCAAGGGCCTCAGCGGTCTGACCAACGGAAACAGCATCACGCCGTCATTCGGAGGTTTCTCAGCTCCTGCTGCAGCATCTGCTGCTACACCTGGTGAGGAGGCTGGTGTTTATTGGCTGATGTGTGTTTATTAGTTCCACTGCAGGAAAGGAGCTGGTCTTGGCTGCGCCTGTGCTGCAGGTTTCATTTCGTGCCATTTTGTTTGCAGTGAGGAGCAGAGCGACACTAATAGTGTGTTTGTCTATTTATGGAGAGCTTTAATTTGCGTCTGCCTGCTGGATCAGGTGGACCATGACGTGGTCTGAGAGTCCCAGTGCAGCGGGGGGGGGCATCATAGGTACTGCTGCTTGTAGAGTCCCAGTGATCCAAAGTATCGTCCTCTCAGGTTCTTTAATAAACTGTGTTTGGGGACAAGGTTCGTACAAAGTCTTGAAAGTTTGGAAAATGCTCAATTTTAACCGCTATGTTTTCAAGGTCTGGAACATGCATGAATTTGAATTTACTCCTGGAAAAATGCCTGGTTTTCAACTTAATCTGGTGTTTCATCATTGACAGTCACTATAAACCAAACATCTTTTAATATTTGAAATGAAACGATCCCGTCGTCATGTTTGTTTGTTGTCTCCTGGAATTTATAGTTGGAATTAAAGGCTTTGCATTTTGCTCTTGAAGGTGTATGAACCCTGCGGCAGCTGATGGCTTAGATTAGCTTTGTTCAAGAGTTGGGTTTGTCCAATAATTCTACGGAGGAGGTGAGAAAAGTTGTTTTCCTGATGTTCATAATCTGTTCTGGTGTGAGAAGAACACGGAGTTAAAGCACCGCAGCGCCATCTTGCACGTTTTTACAGGAGGAAAGAGGTATTTTAGCACAAATGGTAATATTTTAGCAAACTTTGATAAATATAGTGATAACAGTTTGCTGCATTCAGTGTTTCCTGCACCGAGCCTCTTCCAATGTCAGGAAGCATCATTACATTTTGATTAATAACCGATAATTATGTTTGTATTGTAAATGTGTTACAAGTGGAACCTCAGTTCATTAAATATTTTGGCTGATTAACGCCACACCGCCTCTGCTGACTGATGGTTACCTGTATTACCTCTCTGTGAACGTCATGATCAGAACAATGATGATGATGTCATCCTCTCAGGTCCGTTACGTGCTTCCTGTGTTGGCGTTTCAGGTCCTGCTGTGGAGAAAGACTCGAGCTGCCGACTGTAATGGAGCTGAAAGTCTGCTCTTTGTCGAGGGCTCTGCTTTGTTGTTGGAGGGTAATGGAGCTGAATCGGGTGGGGGGGGTGTTAGTCTGGCTGCTCTGTCGCTGCAGGGCAGGACGGGGGGGCTGCAGGGGGGAGGGGGGGCTCCCAGACTCCTTGTGCGCCCCCCTCCCCTCCCCTCCCCTCCCCTCAGCCTCATCCTGCTGCTGTCACACTAACATGTCTCCCTTCATCATCTCAGGTCTAACATTCAACGGCCCCACCTCCGCTGACATCAGCGCCAAGCAGACCAATGGCTCCGCCCCCAGCCCGACTCAAAGCTCGGGCTCCTGCAGCAGCAGCAGCAGCAGCAACAAGGAGTACAGCCGGCAGCTCACCGCTCTCAACTGCTCGGTGCGGGACTGGATCACCAAGCACGTCAACGACAACCCTCTGTGTGATCTCAACCCCATCTTCAGGGATTATGAGCGCCACCTGGCCAGCATCGAGCGGCAGTACGGAGCCGGGTCGGCTGACGGAGGCTCCGAGGAGAAGAAGCAGGGAGGGATGCTGCCAACCACAGCCACCCCTCCTCCTCCTCCTCCTGCCTCATCTTCCTCCTCCGGCAGCAGAGGCGGCTCGGCGGCTCCGGCTCCAGCCACCGCTTTGTTCTCCTTTGGCAAAAATACGACAGAAGACTCGGCCCGGGACAAAAGCGCTCCGATCAGCGCCGGCGTCACGTTTAACTTCGGACAGAAGGTGGACGGCTCGGTTCTCTGCACCTTAGGGTCCAAAACGACTCCCTCCAGCTTCTCCTTCAGCGCCTCCTCCAGCCAGACGTCCCTGTTTGGAGCTCCTGGATCTGCGGCGCCGCTGTCCTTCAGCGGGAAGAACTCCGAGGACGCCAAGCCTGCAGGTACGCCGCCAGAACACATCACTATGTCCTTAAAGGTAGAGAGGAAGTCATTTTAAATCACAGGAAGCATAAAGAACTAATCGGGCTGCAGCGAACGACTATTCTCATCAACTTATCTGCAAAATACTTTGTTGATTAATCGATTCAGAGCTGCAACGACTGACAGAAAAAAGAATCGGCAACAATTTTAATAATCGATGAATCATTTCAGTCAAAAACTGCTGCCAAATATTCTCTGCTATCAGCTTCGTAGAAGATTACTGATGATCAATCGACTGATTGATCAGCTCCACAGCTCATCACAGGTTTTATCTGCACACGGTGGTAAGAAATGACTGTTGTGCCAAATGAAAATGCATCAGATTAAACATGTTAAGATATAAACCGCAGTGAAGCTGTCCAGTTTCTATTGATTGTTAATAAATGAGTGTTAATCAGTAGTGAAAGCTGGATTCTGTGAGTTATCTGCGTTACGGAGATTAGGAAGGTGACGAAAGTGGGGCTGCAAATCAGAAAAAGGTTTAAAATGCCTGATCCAACCGAACACCAGCCCCGTACTTTAAGGTTCTCAGTTTACTGTCGAAGACAAACTGAACCTGTAAATATTCACGTTTCAGACGATGAGACAGAGTTTTGCTTAAAAAATGATTTAAATGATTAATCGATTATCTAAATTGTTGCCGATCATTTTCTGGTTCTCTTGATTCATGGAATAATTGTTTGAGCTCCAGCTAAAATTTCATGTTTTTTTAATGTAGTCTGGTTGAACAAATATTACGTTTCATCCTCTTTTCCCTTCAGGATGAGTTTGTATTTGAATCACAGAAATCCTAAACACTGAAGCTCTGCGAGGAGTTTGGTTAAATACAGTCACACAGGGATTAAACTCTGAACCCAAACATGTTCAGTTTACTGTAACAAGACAAACAGGAAATGAACATTAAAAGAAGTTTGTGTCTCTTTATTTGGTCTCATTGTTAATTAAGTCACCAAGTAGATTTTATCATCTGTATTAACGAGATAAAGGAAGGTGTCATGTCAAGTAAATAATACATTTAAAACAAAGTACATTTTATATATTTATATTGTTGGTTAAACTGCTGATTTATTTGACAAAGTCGACATATTCAAAAAGCTTGTTTTTATTTATTTTAAATCATAAAATCGTTTCAGTATCTGAACTCGGCTGAAGACCCCCGACAGCCTGATTATCTGGTTTCTTAAAAATATAAGATGTTTTTTTTTTGCAGACGAGAACGGAGACGAGTCAGAGGAGCCGCCCAAACCGGAGGTCAGAGAGGTCAAAGAGGACGATGCCTTCTACTCAAAGAAGTACGACCGTTTATTAATGAATAAGTGCATTAGTTCATTAAAACAGTCATCTCTCATTACGGGTTTATTATACCTGAAGTGATTTCTCTTCTCAGAAAGTTTCATTTGAATCTTTTTTTTTTTTTTTTAGAAGCTGAAAGGGGAAAAACAGGAAAAAGGAAATTACTACATTTCTGACTTTAATAAAGAAATGTACGATGTGTTAGGAATCTCATGAGCCCTCAGGTCTCTGGTTGTTTGGGATGTTCTGCCTTAGAGGGCAATAAAACAACCAATGAACACTGAGAGGTTTCTTATATTATACAGATACAGTCAGTTAATCCATTCTGAGCTTCACTAAGTGTATTTATATGGGAGTGTAACAGGAGAGGAGCATTTAACCACAGAATGTCATATTCTTCCCATTAAGTTTGTTTCACCAGATTCCATTAAAAAACATGAGATTTTAGCCGTCAGACTGTCCTGTAACCCAAATATCCCTCGATACTGAAGCTAGAGTTTGTACTTATCCTTATATTCCTCAAATGCAGGAGTCTGAAAAGCCCTTTAGCTTTGGAGAATAAATTAACGTGTCGTGTTTGTGTCTCCGTCAGGTGCAAACTGTTCTACAAGAAGGACTTGGAGTTCAAAGAGAAAGGAGTGGGAACTCTGCACCTCAAACAGATCGAGGAGGGAAAAACTCAGATGATCATTCGCGCCGACACCAATCTGGGTAAAAAAATACAAAACTATAACCCCCCCCCCCCATTAATCGTGAGGCGACGTCTCCAAACACCCAAAGTTATTCAGCCGACAACGAAACGTTAGAGCAGAACGTGAAGAAAACCTGAAGCTGATAAATCATTTAAAAACAGAAATATTCAAAGGACAAACTCCCAGAAAGGGAACAGTGATGTGTTTCTGGCTCACTAACTGATCAAACAGCTCCACCTGCTGGTCAAACGGAGGAACTGCTGCTTCCTGTAACTCAGAACACTTTATGTGCAACTTTACTGGAGATTAAATGCTGTTTAACGTAGCAGCAAGAACCAATTAGAACAGCCGGTTCAGCAGAGTCCAGATGTTTTTCTTACCTGAGTTTTATTCTGAGTGACGTCCAGCAGGAACACAGTGCAGTTGCCGTGGTAACGCCGCTCCTGCTCAGGTTAATCCAGTCCCGATTGCAATCGAAATGGTTTTTCTTAGTTTGGTTATTAAAAACTGGAAAAGAACCGAACCTGGCGGATGGAAAGGGTTCGGTTTGGACGAGTCGATTTATTATCAGTTATTCAAAAAGTCAAATTATTTCGAGTCAGTTTACGTTCAAATCTGAAAGGAGTTCAAGTGTTTTGTCGTGTTCATACTGACTTTAGACACACAGGACTCCGGTCATCCTGCAAAATAATTTGACGCAGCTTTTCCTCAATGCAACGTGACATCCAGCAAAACGCTGTGGCGTCTTAAACTAAATGTCTTTGGGTTTTTGGAAACCGACTAAACGATTAACCGAGAAAATAAATGGTCCAGCCGTAACTTTAAGTTTCGGCGCTGAGTGAAGTCACTTTAACGACACTTCATGCTCTGAAAGGAGTGGTGGAGGCGGCCATTTTATAAAAGATCAATCATAAAATTGACAGATGAAAGTGATCCATCAGGCTGATTGACGACCTTTGTCCTTCCTCCTCGTTAGGAAACATCCTGCTGAACATCATCGTGCAGTCGTCCATGCCGTGCTCTCGGGTCGGGAAGAACAACGTGATGGTGGTGTGCGTCCCCAACCCGCCCGTCGACGACAAGAACGCCAGCAGCCCCGTCCCCCTCCTCATCCGGGTCAAGACCGCCGAGGACGCCGACGAGCTCCACAAGACCCTGGAGGAGAAGAAAGGCTGAACCCCCCGAGCTTTTAGCAGACTTCACCTGGTCATCCTCGGACTCGTCGACGTCGCCGGTTTTACGCATTCACATAAACACATTTGTACTTAACTCGTCCTGGTGAATCACGTTTCCCTCAGTCTCCCGCAATAAATTGGTCGTCATACTGTGAAATATTTTCCTTTGTTTTCAATCACAAATACCCGAAGCGGGCCGGCGTCGCTCTCCGACCCGGCTACATTCCTCCCGGCTCGACGCTGCTGCTGCTGTTTTTATTAGAGGAACAGAACCACGTATCTTATCAGTGTTTCATTTTACTGTTTTAATTTGGTCGTCGAGGAATCCAGAATTATGGGAGGTTTTTTGGGGGGAAACCTCCAAATAAAAAAGGTCCAGTCGATTTGGTTTTACAAATTAAACACTTGCAGTAACAGTTAATTTTTTAGATGAATGTGTCGGGGATTTTGTGTGTCTGCCGAGTGTTTTTTTTTGCTCTGGAAACTATTTATTGTGTCGGCAGGATTTGTACTCTCACTGATTGACCCTCGTGTGAATGTTTCCCCTGAAGAGCTTCTGAATCTGTGTGAAACAGACGGCTGGTTTTTATTTTCTGTAAACATGAACTGTTGTTTTCCAAGTGTCCTTTGTGTGGCCTTCGGTTCGGCCTGCGAGAGGAGGCATGCTGTCATCGTCTGAGAACATTTGTAAAGACATTTATTGGGGAATAAAAGGAAACAAACCACAACGCCTGCTGCTCTTTCATTTTTTGGTGTTTTACTTCCACTTTCAGCTCCATGTAGGCTGAAAGGTTTTGTTGTAGGGCCCCAAAAATCCCCCAAAATGTCCTTTAGAAATTATCCTCTGGGTAAATTATCTGAATTTAATGTGTCACAATATTTCAGGTTTTTAATCTGTGAGGTTAATGGGATTTTTCTGGGACACCAACAGAACTAATAACCAAACGCAGCCCGGTAGCTTCCATAAACTTCAGTTTTTAAGTGACATCAATCAGAACAGGTAAAGCGGTTAATCAACAAAACAAGTTCATGTGGAGATATTAGCATGCTAACATGCTAAACTAAGACCTGAACCTGGTAAACATTATAGCTGCTAAACCCCAGCATGCTAACATTTAGCTCAAAGTGCCTCAGCGCTGCTAGCATGACTGCAGACTGACGGCAGGTTTTCAGTCTGTTAACAGGAAAAATTCCAAATAAGTAATCAATCAATTAAAAGACATTTTGCTTTGTGTTTATGAAGTTTTAACTCGCAGGATGTCTGTTGCACATGTTGATTTTCTTGTATTTTAACTGCTAAAACAGTAGACTATTATAATAATTAATAGTAACATCTTCCATAGTTTGTCCTGATGGTGGCGCCAGAGGAAAGTGAAGTCATTCACATCTAAAGGGTTCATCCTCGTGGGATCAGTAAAGTTTACAGAAATGTGTCCTGAGGAAACATCGGAGGAGTCGTGATGCATCTTCTTATTTTCCCTCTGGTGAATAAAATATATAATATAATATAGAAAAATGGACAAAAACCACAAGTGTCAGTTTTTCTGGTGTATTTGAATAAATAAATACAGGAAAATGTGCACAGAGTTTGGAAGCAACAGAAGTGAGACACATGCACAGTAACTGTGTCCGTGTACGAACGCGTGATGAAGAGCGTGAAACGTTTCAACAGACAGGTTTCAAAAAGGTTCTAAAAGCGTTTTACAGTGCAAACTTATCAAATGTTCCTCAGTTAAAGCCGTCGGTGCTATTGATCAGCGTGGATACATTCAGCTGGAGAAACATCATCATTAACACTGAAACAAAGTGCCCCGTGGAATATTTCACTGTCTAAATACGACGCAGAGAAAAACACTGATGGATCGTCTCGGAGTGCAAATCAATCACTGATAAGAACTGATCGATAACAACACCAACGGCAGCTTGGACCGGATTCTATTTCAGATCAATGAAGCTCCTCAAACTCGTTTCACTGTTAAACACAAGACGCCAAAATCTTCAACACGAGCAGAGAAAAACGGATTTTCTGATAAATCTAAAATTTCATTTCAATAAATCAATAACTTTGTTTTGACTCCGGCTTACTTTTACAAATGTGAGGAGCATTTTTCCCTCCGGAGTTATTCGCAGGTGAAGCTTCAGATTTAGAGAAAAATGTCAGAATCATTTTAAGAAAAAATATTTGTGAGAATTTTGTGATTAAAAAAAGTCAAAAGATTAAAAGATGAATTTTATGAGAAAAGTCATTCTGTAAGTAAAGTTTAAGATTTTAATTAATTAATCAGTTTTATCCTAAAAATCACAACTTTTTTCTTCTAAAATTCAGATTTTTTCTCTCCAAATATTCTTAAACATCAAAATCACATTTTAATAATAAAGTCATAATTCTGAGACATAATTCGTATATTCGAGTTCAGCTGTAACTGATTACATTTTCACGTCAAATTAGTTTCATTCTTGTAAAACTGAATTCTTACTGCAAATATTTTAAGGTTTTTTTATGATTACGTTTGAGAATTAAACATTTTCTGTCAATCGACTCGATTCGTCAACAAACCCTTTTATTTTTTAGCGCATTAAATGAAGTTTTAAAGTAATTTATCGAGCAAAGAAAAGAAGAACGAGTCTTTAAAAGTGTGAACATGAAGTGACGTCGTGCTTCTGCGCTCAGTGAAGGAAACGACGCGCCGGCTGCTCGTCTGAGACTGAGTCAGTTTGAATGGAGACGAAACGTTAAAGTTACACAGACAGATTTAAGGCTTCAGGAGCACAGAGGGAGAAACTCCTCATCCAATCAGGACGCTTCCTTCTAGGACTTCCTGTTTCCCTTTAAACTCGTCGACACTTGAGCAGTTTTTCAAGTCACTTCCAGTTTGTGAGTCGCAGTTTTTAAACAAACGCCAGTAAAAAGTCAAAGCTGAGTTTCTGTGAGGTTTTTTTTCTTCTTGTGGCGAGAAGTCGACGACAGCCAATCACCACACAGCAGCGGCGATCAGGTCGGGGTCTCGTCCATCAGTTTGTGTTCAATGGTTTCAAATCTAAAAAAATCCAACACGAACAAACAAACTTTCTCGAGTTCCTTCGTTTGTTTTTGTCCGTTAGTTCTGACGGAACGGAGCTCCTCACTTTATTCATCTCAAAATTTTTTAAGTTAAATTATTAGTAATATATTAATTTACATTTCTTATTTGATCTGTTAGTAATCGTCAGATATGGATCCTGATCACCCGGCTGGGACTGATGATCAATCATTGTAAAAAAGTTATTTAGTGATTTAAAAAACTAAAAAATTGTGACTTGACTCACAACAACATGAGAAAAAGTCAATTAATCCAGTTTATGGTCTGAAACATTTAGAAAACACTGACTTTCATTGATCGATCAGTTATCTGAATCAGCTGATCGCCAGATATCTGCAGGTTCTCGTGTGCTTTTGTCTCGTCGTTGGCGTTCGAGCACGTTTGGAACTTTTTTCTGACAAAATAAATCGACATGAAGTCAAAATTGTGACGAACATGTTTGTTTTTTTCATGTTTGTGACGTTTCAGGAAAACATCTGTCAACTAGCGATCCACTTCCTGTTGTCTTAATTAACAGGAGGCGATGATTTGACCCCGCCGTGACCTCGCCGTCTACACTTCCTGTTTCCTCTCCTACAAAAACACCCCCCCCCATTAAAAAAGAAAAGAGTCCACGATGCTAAAAGCAGACCCTCCTGTCAAGGCGTCTCCGTGAGTAAAGCAGCAGGATATTTACAGGAACACACACATTCTTCACTAACGTCTCCTTCCTGGTCAGAGTTCAGCCAATGCCTTTTCACACTGAGGTCATGTGATCCCGACGCCGAGCCCGTTTCCGCGGAGACGACCTCGGACACAGCGGGAACTGTAAAGAAGAAGAGGCACTTCTCGAATGGCTGGTTTGTTTGCGGTCGTCCCCTCCGACTCGTCTCCAGGTGAAGCAGGTGTTTGGTTGCAGGTCTCGGTCCGGACACCGGGGGGCGCTGCTGTGGTCTCAGTGGCCTGATGCAGGAGGCACTTGGTAGGTTGATGCTCTGAGGGGAGTCCGGCTCTGCTATGTCATCAGGATGGGCTTCTGCCTCACCTCCAGGATGTCTGACAGAAACACAAAGACAAGTCAGAGGCGGACTGACGGACAGGTGGACAGGTGGGGTCGTACCATGTGACCTTAGTGTCCCTGGTTTGATTCCTTCTGTGAGACGTCTCTTCTCTGCGTTTCCTGTCTAACGTTCTTATTATCTGTGTGATAAACTGCTGAAGAAAAGTCCGACTGGCGACTTTAGAACTAAAGAACCGACATATTAAATAAGTAACTAACTAAACAAGTAACCGACCGACTAAGTAGGAAAGAAAGAGACTAACTAACTGGTTAACTAACCAGGTTCATTTCTTAGTTTCCGGCCGTCTTTTGTCTTAAACGTCACTGAACATAAAGAATCTGAATTTATTCTTTATTTTATTGTTGCATCAAAATAAAAACACTGAAATGTTTAAAAGAGTTCTTTAGTAACTTTGCGGCCGCGAGGACGAGACGAAAGATGACCTCTGACCTGTGGTGATGCTGTTCAGTGTGTGTGTGTGTGTGTGTGTGTGTGTGTGTGTGTGCGCGTGACCTCTGACCTGTGGTGATGCGGTGCAGCGGCAGGGTGACGTAGGTCAGGTGAGAGTAGAGCAGGAAGTAATCTTCGGTGCGGTTGAGTTTGAGCCAGGAGCCGACCAGCGAGCGGCCGGTCCCCGACAGAGAGCGGGAGCGCAGGTTGGTGGCGCCGTGAAGATCTGAAGCAGACAACGGGTTTATTATTACTGATCATTAATGATTCAAACACACATCTTATTTTATTGTCACTCGCTCCGTCCCAGCTCGTCTCGTTCACCTTCGTCTTCCTCCTCCCTGAAGAACTCCTCGCTGTCGTTGGCCGAGTGAGACTTCTTCATCTCTGCGTTTCGGTTTCGGGGAACTTTGCGCCTCAGAGACGGAGAGAAGAAGGACGGACGGTTCCTCTCCGGAGTCGGGGGCGTGCTGAAGGACGTCACCTGGAGGAGCAAACGTGAAGGTTAGTTAAAGTGTCGCTTCATCCATCAGACGTCTGCGAGACACATCTGGAGGACAGACTGGTGATGCAGAATCCAGTCCAGCTGCATTTATTATTGATCACGACCTCATTTCATGCGTTTGTTCGGCGCTCCGAGAAGCTTTGTGCTCGCAGTCGACTCTGAGCTGAAGGTTTCTGGGTTTTCTGTTCTGTTTCTCGACAGCCGCAGACAAATAGCAGGAAGTGAAGCCAAACTCCTCTTCGGTTCACAAATGGGAAGTTTGGAAGCTTTGTGAAGTCAGGGTGCCGGACTGATGGATGTTTAAGATGCCTTCACATTTTATATCTAGATAAACATAATGTGCAGGAAATGTTTCCAGGTAAACGTGTTGGTGAAGCAGACTTGGTCCACAGGAACCTTCACGTGAGCGGAACAAACGTACAGATTTTATGCTGCACGATTAAATGGACATTTTATTTCATTTACAAAACAAAATTAGTGCAAACTTTGAACTGAAGTCAGATATTTAATGATTTTCAGGTTTTTCATAAAATTATCAAAACACAGCGAGCAGTTGAAGAGGACTTTTGATTTTAGTGCTACGTGGTGTTGCCATAATCACATTTTGTATTAAATACATTTTTGGATATATTGCGCAGGCACTGTTAGCTGCTAATGTTAGCCTAACGCTATACTTTTGGTTTAATCTGATACAACAGGTCAGTTTTGATAACTTGACTGAAGTTATCAAATAAAAGTAGTGAAGTAAAAAGCACAGTATTTCCCTCTGAAGTAAAGTACAAGTACCTCAAAATTGTACTTCAGTCCAGCACTTTACAGGCTACATGGTGTGTGTGTGTGTGTGTGAGTTCCTCACCCTCTCATGCATGGGGGACACCTGGTCCTCCTCGGTGCCGCAGGGGGAGGTGTCACCTGTTGGCACCCTGCTGACGGCCATCTCAGCGTGACCTTTGCCCTGCGGACCCTTCATCCTCACAAACTCCATGTTGTTGTACTTGTAGAAGCCGAAAGACATCCGCTGGGCCATCTTAGCAGCAACGCTCACCTGCAGCTCCGACACAGAAGGAACCTCAGCATGTGGGCCCAGGTAAACATGGACAGTCCATATAGCACTTTATTCGTTAAATTTGTATTTAATCACACCTTGAACGACGGACTTTGGCTGTCTGTATCGGATATATTGTCTCTATTATTTAGCACCAAGTCGTGCGCAGAACACAGCTTTTTCTGATAAGTCAAATCCAAGAAACATCCAAGTCTTTATTTACAAGTCAATAACTGGAAATTACAGTAACTCCTGCAGGACATTAGCCTCAGCTATGACTTAAGCTTCACGCTAGCATTAACAGGCCAATATGCTAACAGTAGCATACTAACATGCCAAATACATTATGTATTTTGACATGCTACTGTTAGCATGTTAAGATGCTTACAGTTGTAGTTAGCAAGTTAACATACTAATGTTTGACATGTTGATCTAGTAGCATTAGCTTTTCACGATATCATGTCCTGAAATTGTTTCTTTTGGTTTAATTTCTAATAAAAAAGGGTGAATTATTGTAAACTTTAGTAAACAAAATAAAAATAGTTTTCAGAATCATTTAAGAACATTTTACTAAAAAACAAAAAATAATTAAAAAGGTTTTGACCTGTACATTTCACAATAGAAACATCAACAGCAGCAGTAAATTTCACTGCTAATGTCAACATGTTAATGTGTGTACAGTTAACATGCTAACATTTAGCCCATTAGCTTGTTACATAATGAATTTTGGCACAAAGTGAATTCTTGACGTTGGGGACAGCAGATGAAGACCAGAAGAAGTGGCTGAAAGCTAGTAAGTGGACTTTAAGTTTAGCTTATTCTGTCAAACATAATGTATGATTTAGCATTAGCATTAGCAGGACGTGGTAAACATTATTCCTGCTGTTAACATCGTCAGTGTGTGCGTGTTAGCATGCTGCCGTTAGCGTTCGGCTCACAGCTTCTCACCCGGTTGTCGTAGACCTTCTTCAGGGCCTCGTAGCGGATCGAGCCCTGGAAGATGACGCCCTGGAAGGTGTTGCTCTTGTCGCTCGCCACCAGCTCCACACACACCATCTCCCCCTCACCCACCGTCATATCACTGAACACCTGCACAAACAATAGAATAATGATAATATATTACTTAAAGCAGTTTTTTCTCGCTCTGAGCATCAATTTCCCTCCCAGCAGATAAACCTCTGATCTGGTGTTTTTCCCTCCAGTTGACCTATAAAACGAGCTTGTTTTTAAATGAAAGTGAGTGAAAAACTATCAAGTCACATTCATTACAGCGGCAGCATCAACTGGAGCCATCAGCTGCTGCAGAGAGTAAAGGCTTCATTACTGAGGGGAGACCACGTCCAGCTGATTCACGAGCTCACGGCATGTTGTTTCAGGACACGTTGGGCTCTTCAAATGTCCAGGAAAAACCAGCGGTGGAAGAAGTCTTCAGATCTTTTACTCTCATCAGTGTATGAGATGAAGAGCAGAGGATGGGAGAGCCCTGGCTCCTGGTTATTGATCCTTACATTAGGAGATTAACCTGAACCTTATGATGACTGGACTGACACCGTGGCAACATGTTCAGTAAAAATTAACATAAAAAGTAAAAGTGTATCTTCATTATATTTACAGCTGGTGACGACACCCAGGCAGCGGTGGAACAAGTACTCTGATGTTTTACTGCAGTAACAGTAGTATCAGTATCAAAATATACTTTAATGTACTTTATGTACTCATTATGCAGAATTTTATATATATATATATATATATATTTTACTGGATTATAATTTTTGATGCATTAATGTGTTCATCACTTTAATGTTGCAGCTGGAGCTACTTTTAACTACTTTATATACTTGTGCTGAGTAGTTTGTGATGCATTTCCTTAAAATAATAATACATTATAATGTATTTATTCATTATATTTTGTAGTGCACTAAAAAGTATATTATTTCCCTGTGAGATGTAGTGGATTAGAAGTATAAAGTAGCATAAATTGTAAATACTCAAGTAAAGTGCAAGTACCTCAAAATTGTACTTAAGTACAGTACTTGAGTAAAATTACTAAAATGTAGTACTTCACCACTGTATGTGTACGACATCTGCACATCCTGGTTTGACTGATTCATGACAACTTATTTCACAGGCTGCGATGTGGCTCATAAAAGGGTTAAAGTGAGTTGTGGTAGTGAGTACTGAGAGCGTCACCTCTTCAAAGTTGTCGATCATGAAGAAGATGTTCGGGTAGCTCATCTTGGACTCCTCTCCCTTGCTGTCCATGGCGTGTTTGCTGGGAGACGCAAACACTTCCTGTGAAAGAAAGAAAGAGGTTCAGCAGCTGCGCTAAGCTCCGCCGGGATAAGTGAGGCCTGAATCGAGCTAAGTGCAGAGCTGCTGGGGGGCCGTGAGGTTTCCTACCTGACATTTCTTCTTGTGGATGTGGATATCTCCTGCGTCTGAGCGCGTGCAGACGGCACACGTCACCACGTAGTCCAACTGGAAGGGAGCAGAGTGGTTTTAGGTTGTTGTGCACAAAGCACGTCACAAAAATCACAAAATCTACCTTTTCTGTGTTAATTTACTCCATTTAAAAACATCTGTCTTGTTTTTTTTTTTTTTAAATGTTTTCTGCTTTTTGTCTTTACTTGGACACTTGTTCTATCTCGTTACTCCTTTGTCTTGTTAATGTTTAAAAAGTTGTAATTAAAAGACGTTTGTAGTGAAAAAAAGGTTGGACAGGCTGAAAGCAGAAAGTATTTGACTGCCTCGTTGTCGGTAAAGTCAACCTTTAGGCCTCACTACTCCGTTATGTATATGCCCTATATGTGCTGTATATGAGTATTGATTTTGCATTGATCTGATGTTTTCCTCTCTATCACTGCTTTGTCCACATTTTTAAAATGTAAATGAAACCACAATGAAAATATTCAAGTCATTAGAAATGTGTAGTAAAAAGTTGGTAGTACATACTGTCGTTATCTATCTGTGAACACACTGTATGTGTCCCTCCATGTGTCCCAAATAAGACAGAAAAAGGCCTAATTAGTACATTTCGCACAATCACACCAAAATCCTGATACATATTTCGGCTCCACTGGCAGTTTGGCATCAACTGATCACTTCACACAAATTCCTGGACAAATCCCCAGGAAATCTGTTGTGGATACTCAAACACAAATGTTTGTGTTTCCCTGAAATCTCCTGTAGATAATCACTGTCCCCTCGTACCACGTGCCTCAGTCGTCCCCACATACAGAGATATTTTATGTTCCTCACCTGTTTTTAAACCTGGAATATTTGGGTTTCATCTCATCATTTGTGCAAAGGCTTCAACACTAATTGCAAGAAGAGGAGGGAACTCAAAGGGCAACCCTGACGCGCTCCCCTCTTATACTAAAAGCGTTTGATAAATGAAGATTTATTCCAAGTCTTGCAGGATTAGTCGAATATTAAAGTGTCTGGAACTTTTATTAGGAAGTTCGGCCACAGGAGTTTTGTGCGTCTGAAGCTGAAGTCGTGTTCTTTTTATTTTGAGGATGAATCCTGGCGGTGACCTTTCCTCAAACACCAACATAAGGTCAGAGTTTACATAATAAAGAAATGTACTGGACACACTTGTGAACCCTCCTCCAGCGCCACCTTCAGGCCAAAATGTCACTTTTACTCACAAGACATGTCATGAACTAATATGAGACGATGTTTGTTTACAAGGTATTATTACTTTAGTACTTCTGAGTACTAGTTAACGTCGGTCACCTTCTGCAGGATGAGGTTCAGGTAGACGCTCTCCTCCCAGTCGATGTCTGGGTCTCCGAGGCCGGGCAGCTTCTTGGAGTCTCTCCTGTAAACCTCCACCTCCACCTGCAACACAGCCGACACGCTTCATCAGGAACAACACACACACACTCTCCTGCCACGTCAGCGTGACATCAGAGGAGATCAGAGACGGGGAGGACGAGCTGCAGCCGGTGGATCAGACTCAGTTCAGCTACAACAGAGTCCTTCATGTGAAAAGAATCCATCTTTATTGATTTGTTACTATGACAACATCAAGAGGAAAGTTAAACGGCAGGTATCACTCGGTCTACCACGCTGGCTGCAACATGCAGAACGCCCCTTTGTGTTTTTGTCAATGTATTAAAAATCATAAAAATGAAATCCCTCATTAACAAAAGTATTCAGACTCCATATCGAGCTCAGGTGCGTCCTGTTTGCTTTGATTATCTTTGACATTTCCCAAAAACCAGATTGGAGTTAATTCAACTGGAGTCAGCTGGCGACAAACTCAATTGATTGGACAAGATTTTTTTTTTTTTTTTTTAAAAAGGCACACCTGTTCATATGATTGGACATCAATGAGACCAGAGTTATGTCATATTGGAGTTATTGTAATTAAGATTTTTTTGACATTTATGTCAACATACAATCTGTAATTAAGGATTTTTTCATTAAATTTAACCCAGATTTAGTGGATATAGTATGTCTGGATATATTGTACTCACAACACCAGCACGAATAAATATTCAGATATAAGTGTGCTATTTTTGTCACTTCACAAAACGTTATTACATTTGTAAATCTTATAAAATGTGTGTAAATGACATGTGCACTATTTTCTCTCCATAATATAGTGTTATATTGTTTTAAACCCTCACACAACAAACTGTAATCATACAACCGCCTAGAGTTATAAACATGGGAATCGCTCATATTTCATTAGCAAAAGGGCAATTATCATTCTGATTCACGTATCAAAGGCAAAATGGAGAACAAAGTAAACTGTGGCAGGACAAAGTGAGCTCGGCTGAAGGAAGTGGAACCGTCCACACGGGCCACGAACACATTTCCCTCTTTGGAAAGAAATATCGTGCGGCACCAAACAGGACTTCTGTTTCTTTTCCTGCTTATTTGCACAATCAGCAGCTTATTTCTGTTCAATTTCTGCTGCACGAAGCTACGTTTTCTTCTTGCAGCAGACAAAGAATCTGCTGCTTTTAAACAATGTGTTTATTTTCTGTTTTTATTGGTTTTAAAGAATAAAAATCAGAAAACAACACGCTGCATGTAAATTGTATTTGTCCTGTTTGTGGTGTTTTACTGCACTGCGTTGAGTCGTCAGTCACTTTCCTCCATGACGGGGTATTTCCCATTGCCTTCTCACACACACACATTCACAGTGTAACCATGGCAACCATTCCTGTGCTGTAAATGGCTTGTGAGGGATACGAGTCCTGGCATCTCCCTGCAGACGTGAACCTTCATCAGGTCTGTTTCAACAGAGTCTGAACGTTTACAGATGATTATAATCGTGAGGATAATAAATAACTCTTCAGAAGAACTGTAAAGACTTGAACATGGCCGACTAGCAGACGATGACAGAGGAAAGTAACAAGAAGGAGCTGAAGAGGAGGAAGATGAAGACGCAGCATGGCTTCAATGGTCATTTTTGTCCAGATTTCCTCGATATGGAGGAACTAATGAAGGTAAATAAACAAAAGCATTTAGATATTTTTCTACTGAAAGTCTTTAAGAGACAAATGTTTTGATCTCAAACCATAAAACCATCTCACAACGTTACATCACGGCGTTTGCAGGTTGTGTCTCTGACATTATCCGGTTTCTCTGTGCGGAGAGGCGGCGATGACGGGAGCTGACGCAGAACAATGATGTGTAACCATGGCGACCAGGGACGGAGGGGGATGTAGGACAAACTACAAAAGGCAGACAGAGAGTCTGGACGAGTGTCGTTCACGAAATGTAATTATAAAGAGAACAAGAGGGAGGGGAGAGCAAAGATGACCAGTCGACCCACAACCCTCTGAAACCCTGTGAGGAGGACTGCAGCGAACGATAACTTTCATTATCGATCCATCTGCCAATTATTTTCACTTTTAAATCAATTCATCATTTAGTCTATGAAACGTCAATAAATAGTGTAAAAATGCCCCTCACAGTTTCAAATGGTATAAAACAGAAAAAAGAAGAACATTTTGAGAAGCTGAGAAGTTCTGTTTGATAAATAACTGGACCAATTAGTCAATTATCAAAATAGTTGCAGATTCATTTTCCGTCGATCAGCTACTCGATCGATCGACTCATCGTTTCAGCTCTACCTGTGGATAAATCATCGCTCGTCACCTTTTTTCCCTCGCTGTTTTCTGCGCTGACGTAGGCGAGCTTCCTGCGGACGTAGAACAGCATGTCGTCCTGCCGAGGAGCCCACTTCTCCATGAAATATGTGGAGAACATCCAGGTCCAAAACACGATGCGGTCATCCTTCAAGCAGCCTGCAGACACACAGAAACACGCAGGTAAACAACACAGCAGCGCAACATATAACCTGTCCACAGTCACCTGGGCAGCGACCTGACAGCTGCTCATCTTCATTTAAACTTGATTCAAGTGAACGGACGTGAACCAACACCGAAGGAAAGGAGGGGAAAAGAGGGACATCTAATATATTCAAACACATTTTAACTCACAACAATGGACGTTGAAACATTTCCCGTGTGTCAGAGTGTAAAAAGTTTCCTGCGAGGAAGTCGATGCAGTTTGAATGTTCAAATCAAAAAGTCATCTCTCTTTATGACCAATAAAACAGCCGATTATTCACACCCTGCTGGATTACTACAGCTGTGTGTGTGTGTGTGTGTGTGGGGGGGGGGGTCTGCTACCTTTCTACAGGCCGAGGCACCTGCCTGCCGCCCGGCAACTGTTGCCAGGCAACCAGACAGAGGATGACATGGCATTAAGTGAAACTTCCTGTTAGAGCCGCTGTTGGGCAAATCTCTTCAGACAATTATTATAATAATCATTAAATTAAAAAAAGACATATATAAATGTTATTATTCAGATCTTCCTCTTGATTTGTTTTTTTTATTAAAAAAAAAAAAAAAAAAGTTTTTTCTTTTCTTTATTTTGCCTTTTTGGCAACTGTTGATTTGAACGACTCAACACAGACACGAGGCTGGTTTCCATCCGAACATCTCACTTTCAGAAAGAAAGCAAAGAGTCTGTCCCAAAATGTTGAACTACTCCTTTAAATTTATAATTTTATTTGGAGGTTCACTGTTGAAAACTGATGCAGCCAACCTGAGACTTCCTGCAGTTGTTTCATAATAAAAGCCTTTATTCTTTAACTATACATACTCCTGTTTAGCTTTCATCCCGAGCTGCCAGTGCTGAAAACATTTAAGACGTACTGTATTAAGCGGTTTTCATCTTATCAGACCAAACCTCCTCCAGACTTTGATTGCTTCATCAGGATTAGCCGCACCGCGTCAGGGTTAATTGACTTTGTTTTATCAGACCTGCTCACAGCAGCTCAGTGTGACGCGACATGATGAGCATAAAGATCAAAAGCAGCTCTGGATCAGAAGACTTTATATCTTAGTTTACTTTTACTTTGCTTGAATATAAATCAGGTGTACATATTGTGAGTAAAGTCCTGCTGTGACAAGATAAATTCAGGGATATCGGCTCTATAATGGAAAACAAAAACATTGTGTATTGGCATTTGATTTAATTTCACAGACAGAAATTGAGTTTGGTTAATTTAATGTTGGAGCGTGAGAATTAACCTCGTTAGCTTTGATTTGCTCGGACTTTGATTTAATTGTGGAAACACCTGCGCTGTAATAGAAGGTCATCTTACTGAAACTCTTCCTTATAGGTTCAAATAAAAAATAAATACACAGAGATCTTGGCATCCAGAGGTTAGTTTTATCTATACATAGTAGGAACTCCATAACTATGGAAGTCTGTGGCTGCCAATATTAAAATGCAAACTAAAGTAAAAAATGTAATTGCAAACTGTGGACTTTTTTTTAAATTAAAAGGTTAAATTATGTTCGGTAGGTAATTTCTAAAAAATATTAAATGGAAAAGACCTTTTTCATGGTCATTTTTATAATGGTTGATTTTACATAATAGGCTGCAATTTGCAGTAAGAATCGCACTCCTTCTCGGAGTCATAACTCAATCAAATATGAACACACAGACATGATACTTGTATTTTTAGATTCAGTGTGACTTACACTTTCCGATATCGGATATCGGTATGTCTGATGTCCACCGCGAATAAACACCCAGAAATCCATTTAGAAGTCATAGAAAAAAGACGCTCCTTATACCTGCAGAACTTCCTTGAGAATCCTGCTGTTTTTAAGTTTCCTTCAGTATCACAGTGATCCAGTGATGCTGTCTGTACATCCATGGGTACACTGCAAACAGGAAGTGCTGACAGCTCATTCAGCTCACTGCTGATGGAGATAATCTGACTACATGTGAACATATATAGACTGAAAAAAATAAGTTGTAGCCTACAGCTAACTCACTGACTCCATCGCAGCATTATACTTCCTGTTTACTGCTGGCAGTCCTGCTCTCCAGAGGGTGAACCCTTTTGATTTTAATGACCACATTGAAATTGATCAGCAGCGTGAACAAGTTGTCAGGCTGCTGCAGTGAAGCCGTTCACATTTCACGTGACACAACGGCTCTGCGTTCAGGCCGGCAGCCAACCAGAGCTCCGGGTGCAGAGAGGAAACAACTTCTGGCCTCCGTCCAGTCAGATTTGGCACAAAGGGTCTTCTTCTCGGACAGAGGTGAGTCAGTGAACACAACCTGCTGGCAAACCGAGCAGGAGACGCTTCCAGAAAGCTGCAGCTGTCAATGAACATCACATGTTAACAGAAACAGGAAACACCATCCCAGCCGGAAGAAAACCTTAACTCAAGGTCCTCTTACTCTTTGATGGTGACGTTTAAAGGATTTTTCTCAAGGTTAACACATTTGTGAGACTAAAGGATTTGGAGCATTTTGTTTGTTGGACTCTTAAGGTGAACATAGTGTGCAGTTTATAGTGATTCAACTACTGGAAGGATAAAAACGGTAAGAACTTACTGTGTTGTTTGGTGTGCATTCCCGTTACAAAACAAGCAACTGTTGTCACTGTGATATTGGGATTATAGAATGATTTCAACAACAACAGAATCATGAGGCTTTGTGCTTCAAAAGTGTTTAGATTGTCAAGGTTGTGAGGATTCAACTGTTAGCAAACAGGCCGCTGCATGTTAACAGGTTTAACAGGTTTTGGTCGTTCATTTGGTCTTGAAAGTCTCATTTACAAAAGTTTAATATTTGGCTGCTATCCTGCACATCTCTGAGTCTTCATGTTACTCCAGAGTACAGTCCTGCAGCAGCACCAGAGACGTTCATAAAGTCCTGCTCTATTTATAGCTGCGTATCCCATTTTAAAAATACATCAACTGTGTTATGAAGCCCAGCGCACTATCACTCATCATCTGATGGAAGTGAGCTGAATCACCCAAAATCCATCTCTGCTGCACCGCAGAGAAATATCATGAGCCTCGGTCGGGCGGTTATATAATACTCAGCTCACTGATGCTCGGTCAAAGCTCCAGTGACCTGGATGAACCGAAGGATGAACCAAAGGATGAACAGAAACTTTCAGTGTTGACTGAGCCACCAAGGTTAAAGGTCAAAAGGCAAAGGAGTTTAACCACCTGAAGAACCCTTCAAATATTAAGGTCCGCCAGAACAACCTTAAGGATCCCTCAAACCTCTTCAGTGACGACAAGAACAACCACCTAAAAGACCACTAGAACCTCCTTAATTAACTACTAGAGCAACTTACAGAACCCCTATAACCTCCTAAAGGACCACTGGAAACCCCTACAGTACCCCTTGAACCTCCTTAATGACCACAAGAACTACCTAAAAAATGACCACTACAGCCTCCTAAAAGAACCACTATAACCTCATCAATGACCACAAGCAATGCTCTCAATAGAACTAGAATCTCCCCAGTGACCACTAGAACCACTACAACCAACTAAGAACCACTAGAACCTACTCAAAGACCACAGGCACCACCTAAAATTACTCAAATGGCACAATCTAACAAAAGTTGTCCCTGGTCCTGAAGAAACAACATTTCTGCCACAACTTTTATAGTTGGAAAGAAGCTTGAACTCTCAGACAAATGCAACTAATGACAAAAGGTGCAACTACATCTTTCTCTATTTTTAGAGGCAATAAAAAGGTTGCAAAAGCAAAAAGGTTGGGAACCACTGACCTAAAAGACCCCTAGAACCTCCTCAATTATTATAATTTCAATAACTGGACTTCATATTATCAGCGTCCCACCTCCAAGTTTACTTCTCAGCTTTTGAAACTGAAATTATACATTTTTCTTTCACAGCAGATTTTATAACCTTGTGTTGTTTTTGAATGTGCTTATTTTAAATAAAGTGGCTTGTCTTGATGAGAAGAGGAGGTTCTGCTATAGGATGACTGTAAACCATGTGACTTTCTCAGTGTCGCCTCTGTCATGTGTTCAGGTTGAATGAATGAACGGGTCATGTGACGCGGCCCGTCTTCGGTTGTTGGTATGCGACGGTTTGAAATGAAGCCATGGATCTGACGACGCGCAGCAGGTTGGATGAAAGGATTTAGCTCGAAGACGTCACGGATCAGAGTCTCTCTACAGGAACTTTCAGCTGGTCGACTAATCCCACAGTCAGACTCGAGACTTCCTCTTCTCACTGCAGCCACATTAGTTTTCTGTCCCTCACACTGCATTTTAACTCAAGTAGATGTTTCCACAGACCCGAACCGGGTCTCGGGTCCACACTCTCTATTTCTAGTCCACCTCAAAGGAATTGTCAATTAAATCAAACGCTTGGTCTATAAAATGTCAGAAAACAGTGATAAAATTCCCATTACAATTTCTTAAAGTCCAAGGTGACGTCTTCCTTGTTGAACAACACGACTGTTGTTGCTGCAGAATTTCTTAAAAAGTACATTTTTCACTGCTGTATAAATCCCAAAGTTGGAGATCTTAAAACTTGGCCAGAAAAATCTACCAAACCCTAAACTAATTTCTAAGTTATTAAGCTTGTAAGTAAAGATTTATTTATATATCACTTTTTTTACTTTTTAGTTACGAAGTGCTTCACAATAAAAGTATTAAATATCAAACAGGCAGGATAGGGAGTCTTTTTCAAACAGTTCAGTTAAATTGGATCATCTTACGGTGAAAAGGTGAACTAAGGCAGTAAACGCTCAGCCTCACTCTGGAACATCCACTGGTGGAAAGTGAGAAAATGGGTTTTCTTGTAAATTTGGGGAACTGATCCTTTGAATCAAATCAGAGACAGAGCAGCAACATCAGGGGGATTTCGGTTTCCTGACGTGTCCATTTATCTCTGTTTTATTATTCTTTAAATTGTATTTATTAACATATTTTTACTTACTTTATTCTAGTAATTTAATTTTGTTTTACTGTGAGGAAATGAAGGGAGAGACAGATGGGAATGACCCCTAGGCCCCCCGCCCCCCATTTATTTGAATGTATAATGTTTGTTTTAATATCCTGTGGATGGATCCTTCTCAGGTCCACTTACTAATTTCAGACCCCTGGATTTACAACATTTACAGTCTGAACACGTTAATGTTGTCTGCGAACAGACTGCACAAGACGTCCCTCTGTGATGTCCTGCAGTCATACACACAAACACATATGTGCATATAGACCAATATAGAAACTGTGACAGAGACACAACTATATGTAACTTGTTAGAAATCGGCCTGAATGAAGCATTTAGAGGTTTTACGTTGTGTCTGAGCTGAAGTCTGAGTCAAATTATTACATTAAATCCTGCTGAATATTTAATGCAGTCACAGTCAGATATTTTTACCGTACAGTAACACAGCGCTCAGTTTACGAAGACGAGTGGACGGCCTGCTTCTGATCGATCGATCTGCATCTATTTTAAAGCTGTATACTGATGTCAGTGTATTTATAGCAGGCAGCAGAGCCCTATTTCACTGTGGAGGGATACGCTGGTGTGTTCGGAGGTAATTAAACCTGAATCATTGATGTTCATCTCTCGCTCTTGTCGCTTCTGCTCCTGTTTGAACTGGTTTCTAAAGGCCGTCCAAGATCCAACTGAGCTCCAGTTACAGGATATATTTCAGATTTTACGCCGTACATTCTTAAATAAAAGCCGATAATCAAATTATATGAGCCGAGACTAATAAGGCCGAGTAGAAAACGCTCAGGAGTGGGGGGGAATTACCTGTACTTTCATAGTTCTCATCGTAAATTCAGTATAATCTACATTTCAACAGCACTAATGGTGCATTCCCATTAAAACTTTAATATGTTAATGGGCCAATAATTTTAACATAGCCAGCAAATCACACCTGAGAAGTGGAACTGACTAAATTATGGCAAATATAACAAAATAATGTGTCCTGTTTACTGACCATTGGAGCCGCTGTCTATTTGTGAACCAAAACCTACTAAATGAACAATAACATTACCACATTTATGTTGCCCGCACAATAAAAATAATTTGTTTTTTTTTACAATAAATGTCACGAGGGAAGAATTAAATAAAATATAAATCTGAGATGACAAAAAGTTTAGACTTAAAATACTTTTGAGCCACGATGCCTTTAATCATTTTCTTACAGTCCCTTCGTTTTATCACTATATATATATATATATAGTCAATGCAACACTTCCTGTCGATGTTTCACTTTAAAACGCAGAACAGAAACAGATGGGTTTATGATCTTTGCACCACTAGAAGGCTTTTAATGTGAAATACCTGTGCAGGACGTGTTTCACTGACAGCAGCTTAACAGCGATCAAAGAAACAGCAAAGTAGAACCAACTGGTAATAACTGATGAATGAAAACAGCAGAGTGATGACATGACTGGAATTAGTGCAGTGAAAATGGACTTTATACTGAATTCAACACAAGGTGGGTTGAACGTGACAAATCTGCTCATCTAACTTCCTGTTTCTTTTACCCTGTGTGGCCTGTTTGAGTACCAACTTAAAACACATGGATTTGTTGTTGTCGTGTGGCTTTGAGGTTCCATTAACACTTCTATAATTTTATTTCCATTTCATTGAAGAAAAGTCAGAATAAACTCAGATTTTTTGTTGGTTTTTGATGTTTTCTGTAGCTCAGTACGTCACACGTACACCAACATGTAGACACAGAAGAAACACCATTCTTCATCAAGTTTGCCGTTTCTTTAAATGGGAACAGAGTGACGTCACTAAGAAGAAGAAAGACAGATGAGTACAATGTTATTATAACTGATGGGAACGATGAACAAAAGTACCAAAATAAGGCTCAAGTTGTAATAAACGGGAACCATGATTGAATCTCCAGTTGAGTAAAGACCTGAGTCACTGTTGATGCTGACGGTCAGACTCAGACCTGACTCACACTCTGCAGCCTGTAGAGGTCCAACCAAGGACACAGACTACAGAGTCTGAATAAAGAAACAGAGCAACCAGCTGCCAGACACAACACAACACCTGAGAAGTAACAGGACGGTCAACAACAGAAACTTATGAACCAAACCTGCTTTAAATAAAAGGTTAAACACAACTTCTCATGGTCGGTTATTCAGTCACAGAAAATGTAATGATCCACCAGATAAAACAGGTGGTGAGATCATCTGTATCTGGTCGGGGGGGTCTGACGAAGATCAAAGTCATGATCAAAAGCTCCAGAACACCTACTAAATAGACCTCGTGGTGAAACTGCTGTTGGCAAGAACATTGCCGAACCTCAGTTTCTAAGTCCTTAAAGTGATCAAATGGGCAATATCCATCTGCTGATGAAGATCATGTGATATTATAAAAAGCTCCAGAAGAGCTACTAAAGGCACTTTGTGGAGAGATGTATGTATGCATCCATCATTTAGTCCAAAAAATGTCAGAAGAAAGGTTACTGTTAACCAGGAAAAAAAGAATTTTACTGTAGAGGAGTCCCTCCCCTCTCAAAACGGATTACATTCAAAAATATATAAATTTAAGACAATAATGTTCACACATATAATTACAGACCTAACAGAGAAGGACCTCTGGGTTTTTACTGATCAACAGGGTCTTCTGCTAAATTTGGCATACAAGTCATTCACTTAGCAGCTCATTATTTTAATAAAATGTAAATAACAGTTTGTTAATTCAAACTGGCCATCATCCTCCAAAGAAACGTAGGAATGGTGGGTACATTCATTTTTAGCGCTGCAACTAATGATTATTTTCATTGTCAATCATTTTTTTTCAATGAATCAACAAAATGCTAAGTCAATAAAATGTAAAAAACAAAACAAAAAAAAAACAACTGAAAAATGTCAAAGAGTTCAAGAATATGTGTCTTCAAATGTCTTGTTTTGTCCGACCAACAGTCCAAAAGCAGAAGATATTCAGTTTACGACGATATAAAACGGGAAAAACGGCACATATTCACATGAAGCAGAGAATTATTGATGTTTTCCTTCATAAATAACTTAAACTAACCACTTCAGCACACACCAGTCCTTCCCTTTCTTTCACTGTGGCTGACGATAACAAAGCCGGAGCGGTCGGGCGATGGCCAGAGGCCCGTGTGCTGTGATGAAGTCATGGGATGTGAACAGACTTCTATTGATTTCTCCATCAGAACAAACGACCCACAATAACTGGTATCTGGTTCTATCTGCAGACCAGACGTCCACCCGTCACAGCGTCGCTGCAGGAGACTAAACCGCACGACCGGAGCTTTCTATCAGCTGCTTGGTCTTCATGTGTGTTCAGGACTGTTTAAATGAATCTGTAAGATCCAACTATAAATGCTAACTGCTTATCAGCAGCGTCCATTAGTGGAGAGAAAGTTTACCCACATTTTTAATTATGAAACGGTCACGACTTTGAGCTGCCATTTATCTTTTCATCAGTGAATAACACAAACTGTTGGGAGCAGAATCCAACTGACAAAAGGTAATTAATTAATAAAGATCTTTACAGAAAAAGAAAACTGAATTTAAAGTTGAAAGGAATAGTTTTGGGAAGCACAGAAGGTATCAGTGGTTAGCTTAGCTTAGCATAAAGACTGGAAGCAGGGGGAAACTGCTAGCCTGGCTCCGTCCAAAGTTCAAAATACACCTATGAACCTCTAAAGCTCACTGGTTAACATGTTATATTCTATCACAAACAGAAATGTAAACACGGTTTCCATTTAGTATTAGTACTCCAGTTGAGTATTTATTCTGGGAGACTTTATACTTCTCTTTCTCAGGCACTTTTTACTTACGTTATATTTATACAACGACTAAGCAATTAGATGTCTCGAAGACTTTACAAAGAAAACGTGAAACAAATTCAAACAATATGCTGCATTACTTTAAATAAAACTACCTAACAGTATATAACAGTTAGGACTACAACTACCCGCATCAAATAAAGAGTTATTGGATAACTTACAATAATAATTCATTAATTAACTGTGACTGTATTTCTCACTGTTTTCAGAGGTTTTACAAACCAATCAATCAATCAATAGATTAATGGAGAACAGAATGAAAAGAATCATCAGCTGCAGTTCGATGTAAAATGAGCTCCGACAGTAAAATCCTGCTTTTACATGAACGATGAGGAATAATCATCTAATGAGATCAGATATAACAGCAGGACATTTACCGCTGTAACACTGAACACTGCTGATACTGAGGACTCTGCTGCTGCAGGAACACAGTATTTACACTGTGTATTAGTACTTTTACTGCAGTAAAGGATCTGAGTACTCCCTCCAGCTCTGGTAATAAAGGACCAACCATGAGGCCCTTATGATCAGTGTATATTGATCTTTATTAGTGCACATTTCCAAACAATTGTTCAGTTAATGAGAGAAGGTGAACCGGGACTTGTTGGTCGGTGTGAAGTGATTAACCCGACATGTTTAATGAAGACAGGCTGTTGTGTGTTTACACGGTGCTGGAGGAACAGTGTGCAGAAACCTGCAGGGAAGCCCAACATGGAGTTTCACAGTAAATAAATAAGGGATCGGCTCACCGAGTCCGCTGATCTCCTGTCGGATGTTCAGTCGGTTCCTCTCGTCGGCGATGGCCTTCAGCATCTGCTGCAGAGAGCCGTCCAGCTCTCCGTTCTCCTCCTCCGCTGGCCCGACAGCCTTACACAAACCGGGGAAGGACGCCATCTCCGAGCTGGGATCATGACAGTCCGGGCTAACAGCTACCGACGGCACCGGTTCACGGCAGCTAACAGGCGGCTAGCAGAGCGGAGGGAGGGGGGACACCCGATATTAATCCCGAATAAGATCCTTCCTGTGGCGCTGCAGACCTGCCGGTGGCCGGTGCCGGAGACAGGAGCAGGGAGGTCGGGCTGCTGAGGGAGACTCTGGTCCTTCTGTTGTGCAGATCAGCTGGAAACACCCCTCACACTTCCTGTAACAACACGAGGCTTTTAAAGGGGCAGAGCACCGACAGCAGGCCGTCCCGGAGCACGGACAGGTGTTACAGCCAGTTCTGTCACCCGGACGATTCTGTGACCTGTCAGGGATTTAACCCCCCAAAAAATCTCCAATTTCTGTTTTCCATTTTATTACAGTCAATTCGAATAAAAGAAAATAAAGGAGTAAAATAAATAATCATTAAATTTCAAAAATACACCTGTAACATTTAATTGTGTGTATATAATCTTATTGTTTTTATATAATTTTAGAGAGTTCATAAAATATGTATGGACTGACTTGATTTCTTAACTCATAATTTTGACTTGTCATGGACATTTCTATTTACATCATGAATTATAAGATAATAAGTCAAACATTTAGACTTTTTTCAAATTTTGACTCATATATCATAAGTCATGATAAAAACAATGATTGTGATAAATTTTGACAAAGTACGTCATATTTTGACTTAGTAAGTCAAGATGGTGGATTAGTGATTTTCTCATAATCTTGATTGAATAAACCAAACATTTTACTTACTATCTCAAAATTTGGATAAACTACCTCAGACTTTTCACTGAGTAGCCCATCTCAAAATTATGACTTGGTAAATCAAACATTTGGCTTACTATCATAATCTCAATTTAGTATATGACAATTTTGACTTATCTCTCTTTTTTCCCTTTTTTTTTTTAACATAACACAGACATTATATATATATATAAAATATTGGAATTTTGATTACCAATAAGTAATTCAAAATTTTGACTTATGATCATTTTAATGCCGTGAGTATTTAATTGTTTTTATTACATAACTTTGTAATAACTTACTGAAATCCATTACTTACCAAACTAAATGTTGGCACAAATCTGTTTAGCTAAAGTTGTAGCCACAGGGTTAGCATTGTTGGTCATGGCTTTTATTACTTCATTTGTTGTTATCTATATTTGTCAATATGTGATGTTATTAATTCAAAAGAAGTGCTGTTCTTCTTTTCTCAATAAGCTGGATCTGAATCTGCTGTCCTCCGGTGCTTAGCGGGTCATGAATCAGACGCACCCCTGTTAGCATTCCTGCTAGGCGGCAGGAGAGAGCAAGAGAGTCCCCGCCCGGCTGGCGGTGAGGAGGAGGAAATAAATTACGGAGTAGTTACCGGAATATGAACAAAAGATGACTAAGTCCCTGCAAATTTAATAATTGGCTCATATATTGCATAGCATTCAGTTTCCCAGTCGGGTTTTAAATTAGCACCCGGCTAAACAGCTAGCTAACGTTAGTTAACTTACTAGCTTAATAGCTTAAATAGCTAAAGAGTTCGGATAAGCTCTTTAGCTATTTAACCAAAGTACTGTTAAATACCGGAATAAATCACGGAATGTCACAGAAGAGTTTCATTGCTTTGTTTGAGAGATATTAATTTGTCTGTATTTACCGGTGTTGTGCTGTTGTCACGGACTGTTTTTATCCTCCGTCGGTTGAAACAGCAGTTACAGAGAATTCCGTCACCCGTCCGATTCTGTGACCCGTCAGAAACAAACCCTGAACCAGCCGTGATAGTTTGTTACTTCCGGGATTTACCACTTAATCTCTAAACACTATTAAACTACAATTTTAAAAACAGATGTACTGGTACCACAGCTGAAGTTCATAATCAGGTCACAGGATCTGACAGGAAACAGAATTCTGCGTAACACCGGTGTTGCGCCGCAGCAAACTCCGCCCGTCCAGACGGGACCGCGTCTCCGTTAAACGAGTGCACCCTTTGTTTTAAGACAAAAGATGACGTCATTGTCTCACGAGCTCCTGACCGTTGCGTTAAGGAGACACTTTAGTGTTTTACATGTTTATTTAATGATAAGTTCCAGCATCAGTAACACGAACATGCAATAAATTAACTGGTTTTAATGGGTTTTATTTAAGGATTCAAGGTTTTTAAGGGCTAAAGGCCCATTAAAATAAACATAATGATTAACCTTTTATTTGCTGCAACAGTAAGGATTATCAGCTGAGTAAAGAGGGGACCACAAGGTGCTCCTTCATGTTTCAGGTGCAAATTATTCACGTTTACATTGAGACAATAAATCAAAATTAACTTAAAATTTTATCACATAAATCGTTTTGAGTGTTTAAGTCAAAATTATGAAATGGGAAGTAAAATTTGTGATTTAGTCTCATAATTTATTGACTCAAAATTAGTTAATCCCAAATTTGTGGTTTGTACCTTCAAAAAACCTTAATTGTGACTTAGAAAGTCAAAGTTGTGAAATACCAAACCAAAAATGAGATAAGATAAACTTCAAAAGTCAGAAATTATAATTTTAACTTTTATTTAGCCAGTTAAGTCCCATTAGTGCTCTTTTGCAAAGATGGCAGCATAAAAACAATAAAACAATACTAACAAACAAAACATTTTAATTTATAACAGTCTTGAAGTCAGATTCCTCAGTTTAATTTCCTTTTGCAGATTATTCCGTTTGTTAAAGCAGAAAACATCAAGTCTTTCAATCATAACGAGACGCGTCATCTTAAGACAGGACGACAGAAGCTGGACTTTCTGAGTCGACATTTTAACTTCATAATAATAACTCATAAGTTTGACTTACCTCCAGTACTGTGACTTCTGTTTCCATGCAGGTGAGTGTAAACACTGAATTAAACAATGACTGTTTATTATAACGGACAGATTAACCTGCAAAGAGGCCCCCGGGGCCCCGGTGACCCCCCTCCCCTCCCAGGTTTGCTGTGTGGAGTTTAGTTATTTTATTAAACACAAATTAATTCAAGAACATGTGAGCAGAATACAAAGTGAAGTTCAGATCCGTGCGTTTTATTAAAGAAGGACAAACATGGATCAGATGAAACCTCGCCGGACGTCAGCAGGTCGTCCTCGCGTCGGTCCGACTCTGCGGAAGTCGCTCGGCGGCCTCCTCCCGTCCAGATCCTGCAGCGGGCCGATGGGGTCGAAGCGAGGACGGGGGAGGAGGCCGCGGGGGAGGTTGGGCCTCTGGTCGTACTCCCCCCCGATGATGCCGGGCAGCGGGGGGTGCAGCGGGATGGGGACGGGGTAGAAGAAGTCTCGGGGGGGTCGGTGGTAAGGAGGGAGGGAGCGGTGACGAGTCTCGTGTCGCAGCTCAGAACGGACCTTAAAGACGCGTTTGTAAAGCTGCAGAGAGAAACCAGGTGAGAACACGTTAATCTGAATTAAACATTTACCGGATCTGCTCGTCTGCCTCCCGCCGATGATGCTGATCAGTCAGCTGATCGGTGAATGGACAGAAAGTGATGGATCGATTGTTTAAGTCATTTATCGAGCAAAATATTTATGAATATCTTTTGTCTTGGACACAAAATATGTTTTTCTCAAATGATTCAATAAATTAATGGACTGAAATATGTTAAGGATTTTATTATTATATTATTTCTGTGAAGATTAAAGGGTAAAAAACATCTTAAAATATGCTGAGTAACATTATGGGCGCCCCTATTCATAAATTCAGATGCTATTTAAGGGATAAATTAACAGATTAATTTAAGGTTTAAATGAAGGGGCTTTCATGTTATTTGGGGTCCTTTACACAGCGCACATAATCCATTAAAAACAACATGATATATTTTATCCATTTGCTGTAATGATATCAATAAAGATGTAAATTCAGAGGTTCAATCTAAAATTGGGGTTAATTAGCAGATACAGCAATGGATTTATATCATTAATGTTGATTAACTAATTAATTTATATCTTAAGCTGCACAGATAATCCATTAGAAGAACTATAATACATCATTACAAATGGGTGAATTCATTGAATTTTTTACTTTAATAATAATAATAATAATAATAATGAATAAACTGGTTCAAAATCACTTTTTTCACTATTTTTACATATTTTAGCTAAAAATATTTAGTTTGTTAACTAAACGATTAATAAACAGACTAATCATTAATGAAACTACATTGCTAGCTGCAGCCCAGATTCACTTGTTTCTCACCTCTTTCCAGTCCGTCTCTTGGGGTCTGCCGGGATCTGGATCTGAACACAAAGACAAGAAGACATGAAACACGACGAGAGCGCAGGTCAACAGCGACGCTGCTCGTCCAGGCGTCTCACCTCTGAAGTCTCTGCGGTACAGGTGTCTCCACAGCGTGGAGTCGGCCGTAGCGATGCTGAAGTGTCTGCAGACTGAAGACAGTCTGACCACAGAGACCACGTCCAGCAGCCGGAGGACTCGGAGGAGGAGCTCCGGAGGAAGAGCAGCCAGGCCGAACGCCACCGGCAGAGCCATCGCTGGAGACATCAAACATTAAATATGACATAAATCTGTCTGTCTGCCTGCGTGTCTGTCTGCCTGTCTTTCTGCCCATCTGTCTGTCTGTCTGCCTGTCTGTCTGTACCTTCTCTGGCTGCAGCGATCAGCGGGTAGGCCAGCTGGTCTTTGAAGGTCCGGGACAGTTTCTTCAGGTCTTTGAAAGACGCAGCTGCAGTTTCTCCTGAACAACAACAGAGACGGGACGTTTATATCAGAGTTATTCGCAGCAGCTCGGCCGCCGGGTTGGCGTCAAACGGACCAATCAGAGCGCTGTACCTGGCCGGTCGGTCACGTAGCTGGAGGGATCCAGACACAGTTTGCGGACCATGTCGACGGTTTGGTTCACCTTCAGAGTCGCTGCAGGAAGAAAATTCAAACCTCAGAATGAGCAAAACATGGCCTGTTTCAAAATAAATTTTCCATTTTATGCCATTTTTAATGCTTAAAATATAATAAAATATATATAAATATATATTAAGCCCACCCATGGATCACACAGCTGCTGTCGTTGACCCAGATCCTAAAATAACGGCGTAATAACGGAGTAAACTCACCATTGAGGACGAGCACGGAGCCCATCCACACAGCAACCACCATGGCGAGGCTGTTTTCACACAGAGGATGGGTGTAGTGCAGTCTGTAGACTCCACCTGCTGACCTCCACCCTGCAGGCATCTCGCCCGGCTTCAGCTCGCAGCCCTGAACACACACAGTGCATTTCACTCGTCACCTGCGTGACTTCACTTTACAGAGCTCTGCAGTAAGACCGCTTCCCTGTCGCCTGAGGTCCCACCTGAGGAACAAACCCGGTTTCGAGCATCAGCAGGTTCCCGGCCAACACGATGGCCTCGCTGGGACTTCTGGGTTGGACCGAGTGGTAGAGGAGCTCCAGAGAGAGAGGAGCCTGACCCTCCTCTGCTTCGCTGCACAACATCGGCTCCCAGCTGGAGGCTGCAGGTCCAGAGTCCAGCATCTCAGTGGCCTCGGACTCTGTCGGTGCTGCGGAGCTGCTGCTGCTGCTGCTGGGCTGTTTATCACAGAGACGTTCAAAGAGAACAAGACCGTCAGGATCCACCACACTGAGCATCGACTGTTACAGCAAGGACGATCAGGTACCAGGACAGGCATCAAACAAATTAACTGGCTATGAAGGAACCAACACTCTTAAACCTGTGTGTAAACTATATATTTTCATTTTAACACTATGTATTTTTTGCTTCATGTATGGTTTATTCTGTGTGACCCACATCAAAGACAAATGTCTCTGCCAATAAAGTTTTTCCGATTTACACGCTGTGGATGTCGTTAACTAAATGAAAGCAGGTGAGGGACGACTCCCCTCACTGACGAGGGACTTTAAGTCAAAGAAAAATGCACAAACATTGACAGACTGAGTGTCAGTTCAGTTCTTGTAGGTTTATTTGCATCAATACAGAATACAAGAAGCTCTCGAGAGCAAACATGTTGCTGTGTTTCAGACCCTGATCCGGGTGTTGGTGGCTTCACGTCTTATCTCGTCCCTTTGGGCTTTCTGGCTTGGACTTAAATCAGTCTTTGAAGGAATATTTTTAATTCACTAAAAATTGTTGAAACTGTTTTCCCACACTCCATCCTCCCTCCATTAACAGCCAGATCGAGATGACCTCCACGTCCTTTCTATCCGGCCTCCGGACGCATAAACTCAGCCAGTCCCAGAGACGTGGTTTCTATGCTCCCAGCTAGCACAGCTAGCAACAAATACTCATGCAGTTAAAAGGTTGACAGTCGAGACAGAGCACGGCTGGTGGGACACAAACACTACACTGTGTGCGATCACAGTCCGGCTGCACGGGACAAACTCTGGTCAACCTGGACTTTAACTCAGCAGTTTGCTCTTTTCCCATAATGCCTGCCAGCTGATTTTCCTGCGGCTCCCAGCGGCCTCATCCTGTTATTTTAGGTTCACTCACACATGCAGGGCCTTATTGTGTATGAGTACATTACAGTTGTTGTATATAGATAAACTAACAGTTAACACAGTTCATTTTGGGAGAATAAATGTGTAAACACAAGAGACTCATCCAGGATCAACAAATCAACCCTCAAACTGCTTTCAAAGAACCAAATTAGCTGGATGAGAATAAACAGGATTATTTTAGCCTGAATTAGTTAAAGCACATTTGAAGAACAGGATCCAGATGTTTGAAAGTTCAGAAAGTTTGCTGGGTTTCGGCTTCACTGGCAGCTGCTGAGATTATTTTCATCTGGAGGTGTCAGTTTGAATTTCAGGCTCATTTTCATCAACAAGCCCAAACACATTCAGCCTCACATGCAGCTCTTTAACTCGTGTTCGTACTGGAATCAAACGATTCACCCGTACGCGTCACTGACAAACCACTTTTACTTTGTTCCTCAGTGTTTTCATTACACACCACCAAACTGGGACGGATGAAAACGGAGACAACTTACGTCTTCATCACTTTCTGAAGCAGGTTTGTGACGGGACGGTGGCCTTATGGCGTCCATGAGAATATATCTTCATACCTTTTTACAAACAAACTGGACTGAATCCTATTGGTTTTTCAGCAGGACAGCATAACAACAGATTTTACTTAAATTTGGTGAAAAGTTAATG
Organism: Maccullochella peelii; assembly: GCA_002120245.1. NCBI lineage: Eukaryota > Metazoa > Chordata > Actinopteri > Centrarchiformes > Percichthyidae > Maccullochella > Maccullochella peelii. Next base: position 42,215 of record LKNJ01000917.1, read on the forward strand.
GAGTTTGGTGGAAAGATGCCCATCTCTACGACAGGGCATCATTAAACATTTTAGTATTTTCTCATGAACTAATGCTTTTACTTGAATGAAAAAGGAGAAATGTAAAGCACTTTAGCTTTGTTTTGAAAAGTCCTGTATAAATAAAGTTTATTATTATTATTATTATTATATATGTAGTGAGCAGGACAGTTTACAGTGTAGAAATACTGTAAACTTGCTCTCTGATGGACAAACACATCGCAGACGTTTGTCCTTTCTGATTGGTTGATGTATATTATGATATGGATGATTCTGTGAAGAGCTTGCAGGCAAGCTAGCTGCTTGCATAATGCATCAATAATTATAATCCAATGATATCATATATATTATTCTGCATAATGACACTTTAAGTGTATTCTGATGCTAATACTTTTGTACTTTCTGAACAATTTTGAATGCAGGATTTTTACTTGTAACAGAGTAAGTAAGCAAGTAAAAGATCCGAGTTCTTCTTCCACCGCTGCATGTTTTCACCTGATGGACTGTCGTGGTTCCACTCACCTGGTTGGACGTCATGGCAGCTGTCTGTCGGGTCTGTTGGTTCTGCTGTTGCCTCTGTCTCTCTGTTCTGCTGCTCGTGGTGTTGGTGTTGGTGGTGGAGGAGTTGGAGGAGTAGGTGGAATTGGCGGCTGCAGACTCAGGCAGGACGACACAGATCAAATCTCCGGAGACGATGCCGCAGGACGACAGGGTCTGACCGGTGTCTGACAGAAGCTCCGAGCCGTTCAGAGACAAACTGAACTCTGTTTCTGCACTGAGATAGAAACCGAAAACGCTCTCACATCAGAAATCAAACGCTCCGCCTGCACCGTCACCACGACAGCACTTTAAACTAGAAGACGCTCAACTGAAGTGTTTATACTACCTATAAACATATTATATATAGATACGATATAAAAATCACAACATATAGACAAACAGAAAGAAAAGGAAATAAAAGAAAGAAACAAAAGAAAGCAACAACAACAATAAAGTACGTGGCTCCCGTCTCAGGGCTGGTGTCTGACCTGAGTCCGTGAGAAGGTAAAGCGGTCTCCTTGATGTGATGGATGAGCTCTGCCAGACTGGGTTCCTCTCCCAGTAACTCCACCCTGCTGGTCTGCTGGTTGATCCGAACCCGCAGCTTCATGCTGCAGACGACACATGAACGAACATGACCAGACCACAAGCTTTCTCACATGATTACTTAACTTTTATTTACTTAGACAAGAAGTGGAGTAGCTAAATATACTGTCCCTGATGGACAGCTGTCCATCCTGGTTTAATGAAGGTTAGGGGCTGGAAGTTGCTCTACTGGTTATTTAAATGATCTAAGAGGCCATATGGCACACAAGATGACATATCTTCATTTATTTTTACAAACCAGACTAAATCCTGTTTTTTAGGAGGATAGCGTAACAGATTTCAGTAAAATTTGGTGAAAAAGTCATGGAGTTTGGTGGAAAGATGCCTATTTCTTCTTCTTGAATTTTCTTAATTGTCCTTAATTGACAACTGTAATTGTCCATTACTATGTACAAAGTTATCTTGCTAAAACAAAAACTCCATTCAGTCATCAATGTGCTGGCTTTCTGTATGAAAGTTTAGCTGATAAAATCCCATCAGGAATCTCCATTTTTATTTTTTTTTGACGAGTCATTAACGTTGGTTTCCGTGTTGGGAGTACTGCAGCTTCGTGTTAGCCTGAAACCAGACTATATTTTGTAATTTAGCGCAAAATTCATGTTCAAATAACTTTAATTTTCCGTTAACTAACGTTAGGAACCAAGAGCATGAAAGAGGAAAAAACCTTCAACACATTAGCTAAATATTGCAAAATAAATAAAATAATATAAAAACAGATTCAAGAACTCTAGCACAAATCTGGCATAAAATCTGGTTTATTATTTTAGAAGAAATTAAAGGTTTCGTTTTCGTTTCTAGTAAAAAGTCTGAACGTTAGCTAACGTTTTAAGTTGCTGCGTAACAGTGAAGCTTGCTAGTTAACTTAGCGAAGTTAGTTGACTTGTTAAACCAACGTTTTGGTGCTGAAAGCAGTCAGAGCTTCAAAGCCGAATATAAAAATACTTACATGATGAAATAAAGTAATTATATGCAAGTGGTTTTAACACGCTTCTCTGATAAATCGCACTGTAAACAGACCGGGAGCGACAAGACAGCAGAGTCCAAGCTAGCACAGCTAAATAAACCACTTCCTGTTTTCAAAATAAAGGCTTTCAAAAAACAAAACCCTTGTTAGCGTGTTTCAAAAAGCAAAACTGAAAAAATACTGACCCGATATTTTTTCTAATTTAAAAACAAACCTATATTACAGTGTATTTCATTGATGGCCTGTTCTGTTCTGTCTGGAACCTTTATAAGAACTTTCCTCAGGGAAACCAAGTTTAGCTATTTGTATAGCAGGCCCTTCTAACAACAAGTGCTTTACATAAGACATAAAATGGTATTATGACAAATATAAAAGAAACACATGACGATATGAAAAGACACATACTTTTTTTTATAAAAAAGATTTTAAAAGAATCAAATGAAGTAGAATGAAAGAAAGAAGGTCTTGAAATACATAACCTATGGTATTATTTTGTCTTAGATCTGCTTTCAGGTGTTTTTGGTTTATAGTTTTATTGTTGACAGTGCTCAAATTAAAGAAAGAGAAAATTGCATACTTTTGTTTTGAAAGCCAGTCGCCAAACCTCCGGCTACATGGATTATCTCTGGTAAACTTCACTAACCTTATTTGACTACAACTACGGCAAGCCAGCAGTTTCGTTGTTAGCTAACTCTCCGACCTACGAATACAATATTAGCTTTTTGACACCAGTTACTGTTTGAGTTGTGCAGCGAAAGAGTCACACAGTCGACACGTTGTGTTTCCATTAGAGGGTAAATTTTCATGCGTCATGCCAAATTAACAACCGCGTTTTACTGTCAAAACGCTTGCGGGCTTCCGTACCGCTCTGCCTGTTGTCACTCGGCATCAGACAGCCGGTGAAACGCAGTTTTAAACTCTGTTAAATTAAACCTTTTCTGATCAGAACAATGAGTCGAAGTTATAACGATGAGCTGCAGTTTCTGGAGAAGATCAGCAGCAACTGCTGGAGGATTAAAAAGGGTTTCGTTCCCAACATGCAGGTGAGACTCTGGACTCACTTTCTGCTGTTAACGTGGCTAGCAGGTTAGCTTACGGAGCCACAGTTAACTATACAGTCAGTTAGCACATGTTGGCTAGTTATGTAGAGTTTGACCAGGCAGGCAGGGACTCCCTCCCGAGAATATGACAATAACGAACTTAATGTAGTCACACTAATCAATTAAATGATCCCCGAAATCAGCCGCAAACCAAAGTTAAAACTGCTGACGTTGCTGAGTGATGTAACTATTAGCTATAACATGTTAACCGAATTAAAGGGAGGATCCTACTAATAAAATATAATTAGAAAATATATCAAATTATAGTCTACAGTATGGAAAAGTATGCAATCTAAATTACAATTGGGATCCCACACATTTGGTTATTAAAGTTTTGTGACCAACAAATAGAATCTATAAATAGAACAGAAGATGTTTTGTAATGTAAGTAAATAATAGAACATATTTTAATTCATGCTGTGTGGTGAAGCCAGAGACAGTTTTCCACATTGTGAACACTGAAGTCACGAACTAACTCAATTAAATGCTCCAAATGATGTTATTAATAAGTTAGAAGTGTTTGTTCACCGTGTCTGTGTTCGTCTGGTAATTTGATTAAACACAGATTAACGTAGACATTTGCTCATTTTGAGCACAAAACTGAAATAATGATGGTCTTAAAACTAGATTTTGATACAGGGAGCCTGTTCAAGATCAGGAAGTGAAGCAGTTCAATTAATGAACACAGACCAGCTGACACACGGTGAATCTGGAGCTTTTGGGGTCCCGGCTGGTGATCCAGCCCATCTTCTCATGTCACATTCATGTAGAAGACAATTTTGGAATAAAGAAATCAATATTTTCTAAAAAACTTTAACTTTCTTTGTTCCAAACAGCAAATTCAGCTCAAAGTGGATGAACCGTGACATGTTATGTTGTGTTGTGTACATTAAAGCAGTTTTCTTCTTTGTCTTTCAGGTTGAAGGAAACTTCTATGTGAATGATTCTCTGGAGAAGCTGATGTTTGAGGAGCTTCGTAACGCCTGTCGAGGAGGAGGTCAGCGGCTCTTCACCTCTGTAGCCCGCTGAAGTCGTCTCCACAGGTTTGACTTTATTGATTGTTTTTCCTCAGGTGTGGGCGGATTCCTTCCGGCCATGAAGCAAATCGGGAACGTGGCAGCGCTGCCGGGGATCGTACACGTGAGTAACATCGCGATGAGACGCTCTTTACGAACCCTGAACCTTTACGACTCTGAAAATGTGCTGAAAGCTTAAAGTGGTGTCTAACTGCTCCGCAGAGGTCCATCGGCCTCCCAGACGTTCACTCTGGATATGGATTTGCGATCGGAAACATGGCGGCCTTCGACATGAGCAACCCAGATGCTGTGGTGTCTCCAGGTGAGTTCCTAACGTCAGCTACCTGATGGTGGTGTTCGAGGAGAAGCAACTCTGAACGCTGTGTTTCTGTTCCAGGTGTTTTTATTCTTCTCATACAAACAGAAGACTGCAACATGTTTCCAAGTTATTGCGATCAACGTGTCGGCCATGTTTGGTTCTTCCTGTAGGCGGCGTCGGTTTTGACATAAACTGCGGCGTCCGACTGCTGAGGACGAACCTGGACGAGGGCGACGTTCAGCCGGTGAAGGAGCAGCTGGCCCAGTCGCTGTTCGACCACATCCCGGTGGGGGTCGGGTCCAAGGGAGTCATCCCCATGGGGGCCAAGTAAGGAGGGATCCTCCAGGACTGAGTCTGGACCGCAGCACAGACCTGCTCCACCTGTTTACCTGTTTACCTGTGTGTGTTCAGGGACCTGGAGGAGGCTCTGGAGATGGGGGTGGACTGGTCTCTGAGGGAGGGTTACGCCTGGGCTGAGGACAAGGAGCATTGCGAGGAGTACGGCAGGATGCTGCAGGCCGACCCCAACAAGGTCTCCTCCAAGGCCAAGAAGAGAGGCCTGCCGCAGGTATCCCAGCAGCCCCGGCGCTCAGCTCTGCAAACCTTTCACACTGTTCGTTTTCAGAGTTCTAGCTGCTCGTCATCAGGTGCACCATGTTGGTTTGTAATGAACTGTCATCAGGTGTGTTCGGACTCTGTTGTTGAGCCACACCTGCATGACTCACACCTGAGTGTTCGACTGCTGTTGAACGTGTACAAGGTGAAAGGTGTGCACATGAAACCTGAGCTGCAGCTTCAGGACAACAAACGGCAGCAATGGAAGGAGAGGCTTTTTCGAATAATAATATTAATAGTAAACTTTATTTATACAGCACCCTTCATACAGGATCTGTAGCTCAAAGTGAAGGAGCAAGAGAATAAAACGTGCAAAATAAAATAGTGCAAATACTGCACAATAGAACCAGCAAAGACGAGAAGCAGCCAGTCACAAGGACAGGTGAGCCAAGGGCAACGTAATGTTTGAAAGGCAGCACTAAAACAAAGGAAGGCGTACGACCAATAAAATATGTCCAGATAAAACAAAACAAGCGAAGAGTGACGGTCAGTTAAAAGCAAAGCTGAGTAACAAAGTTTTCAATTGTTGTTTAAACACGTAAAAAAGCACTTTAAAATGGATCCTAAAAGACACCTGGAGCAGGTTCACTGAAACCCGGCTGATCTGCTCTCCATCTGGTTCTAGTTAAAAGTCCGGCAGCAGAGTTCTGAATGAATTCTAGTCCAAAGGAACGGCCGTACCTTTGCAATATTTCTTAATTTATTTAACGTTTCGACATCAGGTGAACAAAACACAGAGGAAACACACGAGGTACTTTTAAAAAGAAATATGTGCAGAGCATACAGTGTCAGGTTCTGTCTGTGGATCCACACATTTTGATTTCAGCCTCAAAAATCAGTTTCTAACTTGATTCTGGCATGAAAGTTCTCATTAGTCCGTTATATTTCCACATTTATATATTAATAGTTAATGTGTGTGTGTGTGTGTGTGTTGAAGCTCGGGACTCTGGGGGCAGGAAACCACTACGCTGAGATCCAGGTGGTGGACGAGATCTACAACGACTACGCCGCCAAGAAGATGGGCATCGACCACAAAGGTCAGGTGTGTGTGATGATCCACAGCGGCAGCAGAGGCCTCGGACACCAGGTGGCCACAGGTAGGAAGTACAGCTCACACACACACACACACACACACACACTCTCTCAGCTCGTCTTTAAATAAATAAAATTAAAATAAAACCCGCTCAGAGTTCAGACTTCTATGAATCTTTATTTAAAACTTCTCCTGTCGAGCCACAAAAAGTTTAAAAATTAAAATCTCATTTCTTTTTTGTAGAATGTTTTTTAAATAAAGTAATAAGAAATAAATGTGACGGTGACGCTGTTAAAATGCGGCGACTGTTGTTGACAGACGCTCTGGTTGCCATGGAGAAGGCGATGAAAAGAGACAACATCACGGTGAACGACCGCCAGCTGGCGTGCGCTCGCATCACGTCGCAGGAAGGACAGGACTACCTGAAGGGGATGGCTGCGGCGGGAAACTACGCCTGGGTCAACCGCTCGTCCATGACCTTCCTCACCAGACAGGTGAACACACCTGCAGCGCCCGAGGAGGCCAACGCTGTCCTCTTACTTCCAGGAAACGTTCTCGAGTCTGTTGGAGGACGAGCTCATTAACAGACTTTGTGGTGACGGCTTTGTAGCAGACTCTGTTATGTTTCCACGTTTCTGTGTTTTGCTTCGAATGATAGATTGTGGCTCAGAATGGCATCTCGTTCACAGCCAACACTTTAGTTTACAGCTCCGTCATTTTCTAATGAATTCCTAACAATTTCCAAGAAAGACAAAGTCATTCGTATTAAAGCTCACGTAGAGAGAACATCGTAGCTCAGTCACACTCTCTCCCAGAAGTCGTCCTGCTGATAGTCATCGTAGGACGTTTGATAAATACTCGTTCAGGGTCAGTTTGTCTCAAAACTAAAAACTGTATTTTCAGGCCTTCTCTAAAGTGTTTGTCACCACGCCGGATGACCTGGACATGCACGTCATCTACGACGTTTCTCACAACATCGCCAAAGTTGAGGAGCACATGGTGGACGGGAAGCAGAGGACTCTGCTGGTCCACCGCAAAGGATCCACCCGAGCCTTCCCCCCACACCACCCCCTCATCCCCGTAGACTACCAGGTACAAAACTCCTCCGGCCGTTTGACAAATGATTTCATGAGGATTTAACAGTGCTGGGTCACGGTCGGTTGTTGTTTCCAGCTCACAGGGCAGCCGGTGTTGATCGGAGGGACGATGGGAACCTGCAGTTACGTCCTCACAGGGACCGAACAAGGCATGACGGAGACGTTTGGCACCACCTGTCACGGAGCGGTACGGGTCTTTATCGGTCACATGACCGTCATTTTACATTCAGTTTGTTTTCTGAGTGATGAGGACAGAAATGATCTAAACTTCACGAAGCCTTGATGCTTTAATTTAGCAAAGATTTGACAAAAAACTCTTCATCAGGGATTTATAGTAAGGGACTGACAAAAGGGTTTCCTGTAAATCTGACGAGGCACGAACACGACAGCCGATCTGAACTCTTTGTTTCAGTTATTCCCTGTTTGTTGTTTCAGGGGCGCGCCCTGTCTCGGGCAAAGTCCCGCAGGAACCTGGACTTCCAGGACGTCCTGGACAAACTGGCCGACAAGGGCATCGCCATCCGAGTGGCTTCACCCAAACTGGTCATGGAGGAGGTGAGCGACATATTTTCAGTTTCACTCTCAGTACGGATACTAATGCTATTATTTGAATATTTAATACTTTGTTTGGCTTACTTTTGTTCAAGGTCTGACATTACAGGAACAATTGTTCTGTAGTTTTTAAAGAAGTTTAATTTAATTTGTGTGATTCGATTAAAGGCTTTTTACAAGGCACTAATAATCTTCTGTATTTGGGGATCAAGAATTGTTATTGGTGTCCTCTCAAGCTGTTTTTCTTTGTTTTCAGGCTCCTGAATCGTACAAAAACGTGACTGACGTCGTCAACACGTGTCACGACGCTGGAATCAGTAAGAAGGCGATCAAACTGAGACCGATCGCTGTGATTAAAGGCTGAAGCTGCGCGTCTAAAGACAATTTGCACCAAAACAAAGGAAGTCATGATGTTAAAAACAAGAGACTCATGAATGAATCTTGAAAAGCAGAAGATATTCGCTTCTTTTTTTCTTTTTGTTTGGTTTGTTTTGGAATGAATTTACGTTGAAGAAAATGCAACTGAGCAGAGAGAAAAAATGACATTGAACATTTAATTTCTGACCTGAAAAAATGTCAATTTTTGTGTTCTGTGATCCAAATAAAGATCATTTAAAACTGAATTAAAGGTTGTATATGCCATTCTAGCCAGTTTAAAGTAGTTTATGCACGGTTAGCTAGTTTTAACTGCTTGTTTTTTAATGTAAAATCTTAATTTGTAACGTAACTAAACTGTCAGATACATGTAGTGGAGTAAAAAGTAAAATATTTCCCTCTGAGATGTAAAGGAGTGAAAGTAGAAAGTGACATGAAAAGAATACACTCAAGTAAAGTACAAGTACTTAAGTACAGAGTAAATGCACTTATGTGCGAGGTAGAACAACCTTCTGTCAGTTTGCCGGTTAATAAATAAAGCAGGAAGTTTGATGTCTCATGATTAGTAAACACTTTATTGGTTCTAAGAGGAGGTTTATCGCCATATCAAAAAGAAAATCCACACATTTCAGCATCAATGAACAAATTAATTCATTTGGCAAGTTTTTCTTAGATATTCAGACCTCAGTTTCTCCCCTCGGTCTGCTGAAGTTGACTTAAAGAAGAAGAATATAAAATCAGGCTACAACAACCTGATTATTCATCAGTAACCATCTAATGACGCTGATTTTCAAGTGGTCATGCTATTTAAAAATAATCTGATGTCTTAGTTTTTATTGGCCACGTCCTTTTAAAACAGCGGATTCTACTTCAGCGGGTTTACTGAAGAAGTGAATACTGACGTATAACGAGGAACAATCACAGTAAATATTACTTCAGGTGTTTGAGACTGGACTTGGTTCATATTAATAACAGTTGAATTAAGTGCAGATCCTGCCTGAGCCCACTGTGCGTCGCTGTTTCGTCATTATAGCGTTGAAACCGGGTAGCGTGTGTACGGAGGTCAAACTGTGGCAAAACTGAAGAGACTTTAGAAGGAAAAGTATCTGGGGGAAAATGTTTTTCTTTGTGAGAGTGAGATGTTCGGATGGATATCGGTCTCCTGTCTGCGTGTTAAGCGGCCGGTGTAGCACAGCTAGCATATATTGACTTGGTATTTATACAGTATCCGGATGATGTTTTGTTGCTACAAACAGTAAGCACATTGAACATTATGCTAGCTGTTTGTAGCTAGTTGTTGTTATGGTAGTTGTTTTAGCTAACTGGTCCAATGTTTTAGCAGAAAAGACTGGAAGAAGGGGGGGAACTGCTAGCCAGTATTGCTAACAAAACAGCTAGCATAATCAATGTTATGTTAGCGGTTTATTAGCTAGATGATGTTATGCAAATTTCCTAAATCGCTGAACAGCTTTCCAAATATCACTTTAATGTCTGATTTTGGTTTTGTTGCCTCAGAACAAGAGCTGCTTTTTATGGCTGCCATTTTCAATTTAATTCATCTAACACGGAGAAATACGTCAAAAAGGAGGCACACAGACCAATTTCATTCGGACAGGTTGCATTTTGAGAAATTGTTTATTAAATTAGTTGGAAGGATAAGTTTGGTGATATTCTATTTATTTCTTCTTGTCAACAAATCCCCCGTGTAGAGCCAACAATGAACTAATCCTACTAACAAATATCGTCTAAATCCAAATATGTATTAATCCGTCGCTGAAAATAGTCCCTAAAAATGCGCCATTTCCTCCGGTTTAAACGTTTGATAGAGATTACAGTAACCAACTGTTTAATTAGTCTTTTTTAACAAATCAAACTATATATTTGTGAGATTTTTCAAGATTTACAACAACTTTAGTAGAAACCAATGGGCCATAAAACGTACTGAGAGATGGACCAACAGTTTTGGTTTTTGCCTTTTCGTGGGATTTGACAATTAGAAAAATGTAGAATAATACCTAGACTTATACTATCTTTATTTATATGCCTGTATGACATTTAATTGAACGCAACACTTTCAGGCACTTTCTCTGGAGGTTTTCCAAAGGCGAAGTTTCTGGGGAAAAATACGAAATTGAAAGCCGAAGACAAAATGTAATCAGATAAACCAAATTACAAGGAATGCCCTGAACATCACGAACTGATCTGAACAGTGGAAACAGTAACTGAGGTACAGTGAGACAGAACAAAGTGGGGCGTCACAAAACCCAAAGGTTTAAAGAACAGAAACATCTGTACAGTCAATGGCTGAAAAGGGGATTTGTGGTTTTTCCACATCAGACAGTTTTTACAGTTAGATCTCGTGTCACACTGATTGGTTTCGTTACGGTTTGACAGCTCCTTCACAGTATCACTCGCAGTAAAGCGTTGCATAATCAATTAGTCGATCATCCTGAATTGTCACAAATACTTCAATAAAAAAATTCATCGAGCTGCTTCTGTACACGAGCAAATTCATGTTTTTACACGAGCTGTACATGAATGATTCCTATGACCGAGTTTGTGTATCTCTATGGAAGCTCATTACAGACAAGAAAAGAAAAAATACATGTTAGGAATGACAAAAATAAATTACTTAATAAATCTAAATTATGACGTTTTAAGTCAGAATTGTGAGATTTTCAGGATAAAATAAAATTTTTTAACTCAAATGTTATAAGATTTTCAGTTCTAAGTCAATTTTTAGATACTAAATCAAAATTATGAGATTTACTAAGCCAAAAGTATGACAAAAATACTGAGTAAGTAAATTACAAGATAGTAACTGAAAATCCTCACTTTTTAGTTAACAGATAAAAGTAATGACATTTACCAAGTCAAAATATGATAAATAAAAATCATGATAAATAAATACTCAGCGAATAACATTTATGAAATACTAAAAATAATTATTCTTCACAAGGTCAAAACTCTGCATAAGTCAAAATTGTGAGCAGTACATCAAACTTAGGGTCTCATAATTTTGACTTACTAAGTGCTTTTGTCATTTCTAACTTTTAATCCTTTTTGTTTTTATTTTCTGGCAGATTTGGGCTTCCATACTTAGGTTCCAGATGGGAAAGAAGATTTTAAAAAAACTAAACCTAGGAACGTTATTTACATTTTTTAACATCTTATTTCTTTTATTTACACTTTGTTCCTCCATTTTATGTTCATTTCCATCTGAAATCAAAAACAGCCCCAAATATTAAGTCGCATTTCCAGGAAACAAAAATATTCCATTCACTATTATCACCCCTTCAATTTTATCACAAGGGGCTGATGAAACTGAAAGATGAGTATCTACATCCCATCAGGTAACAAATATAAAGAGTGGTTGAGATAATCAAGATAATATTTGCTTTTAAATTGAGAATTCAGGAAAATATAAAGTCGGTGGATGTTTGCAGATCGAGCCGGGCTGTAAAACACGTTTCACTTCAAACTTAAAATCAACCCTCCGTTCCTCAAGACACAAGAAAATAAATCAATACCACATTTTGAATAAAAATAATACAATTCAGCCCTTTTTTTCTGTACATTCTGTGGCAGCAACATCCAAAACAACTCAGATCATGTCAGCATGTTTTCAAATGTGGTTTCTAATGTGAAGGTCTGACTAGAATAAAGCTATCGTTTCACAGGCGTTTAAGGATAATTACCAAATGTTTCCCAGACAGGTCGCGTCCTCTCCCACAGATTTGTGTTGACTTCTAAAAGCCTTTTCCCACACGACTTTCCACAAAGTTCTCCACATTCCTGATCGTCAGTCGAGCTCCTTTACGTCTCGAGTCCTCGTGGACAGCTCGTCTCGCTGGCGGCTGGAGGGATTTATCCGTCCACCGACCTTCTGTCCGTGTCCCGACTTAGACAGACTGGGCTTTGTTACGCATTCGATTTTTAAGTGCAAAAGCAGCTCCTATGCTAAGTTCCATTGTTTTGTTGTAAGTGGCGTGTACGACCACTTCCTGTGAAGTGTCCTTTCAGTCCCAGTGAACTTCCAGTTTTATTTCCTACAGCTTGGCTCGCTGAAAGAACGCCTGCACGGACAGGAAGGAAGGAAGACAATCACTAGGCGATCAATACATCAGATAAACAAGCCGTCTCATTGATTATATTAGATGCACTCGTACCTTAATGTAGTTTTTCAGGACTTTGACGTCTGGCTGCTGAACCACTTGACAAAGCTCCTGTAATATCAAGTTCAGAACATGAGGAACTGCAGCCGACACACCTGGAGTCGATCAGTAACTGCTCCCCATCAATATGTTCCAGCCCACAGAGGGACGTCTTCAGGTACGTTTACCTGACCAACAAGACTGAGGCCGCCTCCCACTTTCAGACCAAATCATGTATTTCAGTTTCTTTCGGTGCTCTGTTTACCCTCCCTCACTACTTTCTTGTAACGACGCAGTGAGACTTTTAGTTTTATCTGTATTTTATTAATGAAATGTTGAAATGATGACGTTTCAAGTCCGAATTTTGAGATTTACCAGGACAAAAAGTAAAATGTTTAACTTGTATGTCACAATTATCAAAATTATGAGGTTTACTAAGCTACTAACAGTACGAGATGGTAAGTTAAAAACTTCAATTAAAGTCACAATTGTGAAAGTAACTGAAAATTCTGACTTTTTAGTAACAAATGAGATTTATGAGATCAAAATTATGAGATCAACGGAGTCGAAACCACAGCCCTTGTTCTTATCTCATGTTCACATGAAAGGAAATGTTTTAGAGCCGCCTCACCTGTGAGATTTCTGGTGACACCTGAAGTGAGGGCAAATACTCCTGCTGCAGGAACTGGATGAACTCCGGCCCCTGGAGGAAAAGATCAAACATCTATTTACAACAAGTGGGAAGAAATTCCTCCATTTATCGAATGTGAGGAATATTTCAAAGCTCAAATTACTTTCATCAAGTAAAACAGTTTTTACCCTTTTGAGATGAATCATTTTCAGCGTGACGGCACACTCCGACAGCGTCTGAAACACAAAGAAGAGTGGTGCTGAATTCTGTGAATAAACTGTCAGAATCTTGTGTTTTTAAGCTGGACTCTGGTAGAGAAACCTACCAGGACTGTCTGAGCGTCGGAGAGGTCAAAGGTCGGTTTGAGAGGAGCCAGGAAACATGCAGGAACGATGTGTTTGTAGATGAAGTCGGGGAAACCCACCATGCCGTCTTTACCTCCTGCAGGTAAGAAACAGAAAAACACTGAAGGAAAAAGCAAAAAAAGCAGCTTGTTTGACGCGGTTCTGGGTGTTGTCTCACCCCACAGCTCCACCAGCTTGGAGAGGATGATGAAGCAGGTTTTCTGAGCGATGGGGTCGGGGAAGTCCACGGCTCCCTGGATGATGGTGAACACGACTCGCTCGATGTTCTCTGCTCCTGAACACAAGAACACGACATTCACACCATCAAATAACTTCAGCCGGGCAGGACTGTTAGCCTGTAACGCTTCATTCTTGTAGAGATCAATCAAATGAATCTGTAATTTTGTTTTTACTTGTTTGGTCTCATCAAAACAGTTAAAACAGTTTAAAGATTCACAGCTTCATTGTGTGTTTTCAGGTCTTTGAGGAGCAGGTGGAGGAAGTCAAGACTCCATTTAAAAATCTGCATAATTAAAAGTTACAGTAGAATAATATCGTTCTTCAGAACTCTTCTTTTCTTCCTCTCTGAGAGTCACATGTTCAGATTGATATCAGTGAATCTGAAGCTACAGCCAGCAGCTGGTTAGCTTAGCTTAGCATAAAGACTAGAAACAGGGGGAAACTGCTAGCCTGGCTCTGTCCACAGGGAACAAAATCCACCTTCCAGCAGCTCTAAAGCTCCCTGATCGACACGTTAGATCTGGTAACCTGTCGTTTTAACACTTTGCCGTACAAATTAAACAAACAAGATATAACAGATCACCACAAACGAATACTCAGACCACCCGTCTATAACTCACCCTGATTGGCCATCACCTCGTTCATTCCACTTCCTGTGACGGTCTGGATGAAGGTGAAGTAGCTCCTCCTCAGCATCTGCTTCTCCAGAGCGGCGGCCTGGTCATTGTCCTCCGCCGGCCGGGCCAACACCTCAAAGATGGCGAGCACCAGCGGCATGAAGACCTGCTGCAGGAAGGGAGACACCTGCCGCTGCAACGGGACAAAAAGCTCGTTAATCGCCCCGTGGTCTCTCGGCTGGTTATCAGTTTATAAACGTGTCAGTTTAGCCGTAGTCTCGGTGTGAAAAGAAGATCTCGTCCGACCACATCACACTTCCCTGCGTACCTTGAACTTGGCGGTGATCTGGCTGATGAGCGGGATGAACTCCTGCAGATCTTTGGCCTCGCAGTCCTTCAGCATGTGTTCGGAGGCGGCGGGGATGAAGGGCAGCACCTCCTCCTCCAGGCAGATGATCATTCGGTGCAGGAAGGAGCGGACCGAGCTGCGCAGCACCCCCCGCTGGACGGGACAGCTCAGCGCAGGCAGGAAGGTCTGCAGACAGTCTCTGTAGACCTCCGTGCAGCCGCACGTCTTCACCGTCTGCTTGTTGCTGAACGCCTTGCTGGTCCGACTGCACACAGAGAGAAACGACAAATAAATATACAAAGACACAACAGAGAGGCTCCACACATGGTGCTGTTTAACAAACGCACTCAGAAAACTGACTGACGTGAACCTCTGGAGGCGTTTCGGTTAAAAACACATTGATTTTCTTGCAAATGAAGCCGTAATTCTATTTGAACGTATCCAAGACGGCTTTTTTCCGGTTGATATAGGCCACAACTGGTTTCTAAAAGCAGTTTAAAGATTGTATTTGATATTAAAAGAATCTCAACATGTTTTTTTTAGGGTTTTTTAACCAGTTTAGTGTTTTGATCTGGGGGTTTGGAGACGATAAAAATGTAAAAAAACTGCTGCAGCAGAAGGTGACGTTCCTACGTTGCCTACAGACACGTGTGAAAAGGCTCCACTTATTATACATTTAATAGTTAAAGTATAGAAAGTTTAAACAGGAGAATGCAGGAGATAGAACTCTTCAGATCCAGTATGGAGGAGAGAACGATTAAAACTGTGAAACCATTGTTTCCTCCGTCTCTCCATCACATCGTTTCAGTTTTATGTGTCTCTGATTTCTGTCTCCACCTCAAAACAACGGCGGTGAATGAAATTTAGTTTGTGCTGCTCACAGCTCCGAAAAATTCAATTTTCACATCAACTATTTCTCTGGCAGAAAGTGGTTCAAACAGTCAGCACAGATACACACTTGAAGTGAGTAAATAAAGTTTTCTTCTTTTAATTGAACTGGAGGCCGTTCCAGAACATTAAAGCTGCTGTATACAGTCGTTGCTCATGTAATTATAGTACTTTAACGTCAACACTGAGAAAATGTTTTGTACTACTGAATTCTTGAGTCCTCACCTGACGAATCCGACAGCGTGGCTCAGACAGTCGGCGAGGACGGCCTGCCTCTCCTCCTCCGTCTCCTGTGGCAGTTTGGCGAGCAGCAGGCGGAAAGCGTCCATCAGTGGCAGCAGCAGGCTCCTCATCAGCGCCTGTTTCCGCTCCACGGGACTCTCTCCGTTCACTATCAACACGCCCGCCGTCTCGAACATGAACAGCTGGTCGTCGCTGGTCAGCAGCGCCGGGAAGCCATTTTCCTGGACAGAAGGAAGCCGCATCAAAGAGGAACCCTTTAACTCCCGACAGCTGCTTTCTTTCTTACTCGACGACAAGTCAACGATGACGTGTTGATACTTACAGGAGGAGCGAGCTCCAGCAGGTCCTGGATCCTGGTCAGGATGTCCTCAATAAAGGCATTCATGTGTTTACTGTGAACACAGAGCAGCGGTGAGGTGAAGCCCAACACACAGTCAGCAAAACAGCTGAAACATCTGGAGTCTGAAAGCAGATATTTCTATCACATCTGGTTAAAGTGTTGCAGATGTAAATAACTACAAACCAGAAAGATGAGATCTTTTCTCCTGACTGCACAAAATATCTAATCATCAAGATATCACGTTATTATCTTGTTATCAAGATAAAAACATCATCTCGCTCATACAAGATATTTTATCAAGATAAAGTTATAATTTTGCTCGCACAAAGTTTTTTTTCTTATTGTTATCAAGATCTCTGGTTATTATCCTGCGCAGGCATCTCGGTATTATTCTGTTTCTGTTTTGGGCTCCATACAGTTCAAAAACAAATTGTTGAAACTGGAAAAATGACCAGAAACACCTGGAAATCTCAACAAAATCCAAACACTAAGAGTTTCACTGCAGGACTGTGCCGTCAGGTGTTTCTGTTATTTTGTCCACCTGGTGGCTGCCGCTCAGAGAGCGTTAACTGACCAAGTGAAGCTGGACTCACTGCAGAGTTTTGACGAATCTGGAGAAGAGGTAGGCCACTCTGCTGCGGACCTTTGGGCTGTTGTGTCTCAGTCCTCTTTGGTCCAGAAACGCCATCTGACAGTGAACACAACACGGCTCTGCTTTACAGGTGCTCAGTCACACACACAGGTTATATTTATCAGTTTGTTTAAACTGGATTTTAATGTATAGATTTTCTCACACCTGCTCAGCGTCACTCACCAAAACATTTGGGATGTGCTGCGGCTCCACGATGAAGAATTTATCATATCGAACGACCGTTTCGAAAAACTCCAGAGCCACGGAGCTGTGCTGGTAGCTGCTCACGTTGCAGGACACCAGCTGAGGATTCAAAGAAGAAGAAACATTGAGCCGTGTAATGTTCAAAGCCACGTACAGCAGATATTAGCAGAGTCACGTGACTGACCGTCCTCATCATGTCCTGCAGGGCGCTCGTCTTCGCCGTGTCTCCGGTGAAATGAGCGCCGTGAGACGCCGGCAGGGCCTCGCCCAGCATGTACAGCAGCCTGATGGCCACCTCCACCTCCATGAACGGAGCCGTCTGCCAGTTCCTGAAGAACAAACGAGACACAAGGTGAACAATTTATCCCAAACTTACAATGAGTCCTGGATGTGCTGCAGGTTTGAAATGCCAAATGAGCAAACAGGTGTTGTGGACGTTGTTCAAAGACCAGATTTGTTGTTGAGATCAATACGTCCTCCTGTGTCCTCATACCAAACAGGAAATGTGGCGCTTCCTTTTTTATTTAAATGTAATATATAACATCGTGGCTCTGAAAGGATGCTACATGCTCATGCTGTCTGTTAGCTGCTCCTGGCTTCCCCGTGGCAAGTCTTTTTCCCTCTACATGAGGAAGTCACAGCGGGCTCTTACTGCATGGTGCTGGTGAAGACTCGGCGTACGGCCTCCAGCAGCAGCTCGGGAGACACCTGAGCCAGACGATCCAGCAGCATCTTCAGCTGCTTCCTGTACTCCACAAACATGGCCTCGTCCTCGCCCTGACAAACACAACCAGGAGATCAGCTGCTGCTTCACGTTCTCAGCGGAACAGACAAAGAACTGTCAGCAGCGAACAAACAAACTCGCCTCGTTCTCAAAGTTGTATTCGTCGTCATACGTCAGTTTCTTCATGACGGCGAGCATGATGGCCTGAGGGGAGAAGGCAGCAGCATTAATGTTTCTGATAGACAATCGGATATCAGACCGCATCGTTTCACACCAAACACTCACCTCGATGTTGGTTTTCTGCTGCTCTGTCAGCTGGGGGAGCTGCAGGCGAAAGAAACACTTTCTGTCAGTCCACAATTCTACTGATCATGAAGCATTGATACGGCACTCCAACACCTAAACATATTTATTTATATTCATGTGCCACGATCCAAAGCTCCAGAACCGACCTCGTGGTTGGTAGATTGTGTTGCCAACTCGAGATATTTTGTTTACGATCACATAAGATAAAGACAACTGAGAAACTGGAATTCAACCTTTGACATTTAAAAATCACTTCGATTATCCAAACAGCTGACAATTTATTTTCCATCAATTAATCGACTGCTTGTTTCAGCTCCGACTCCCCCAGAACTCCAGCCTCTAAAATCCCGACCTGCTGGACTCCGACTGGCTCACCTGTTTGAGGACGTAAAGGTATTCATAGCAGAAGCCGACGATGTTGGCCGAGATGTCGTCGTCCTCGTGCACCAGCAGCTGCAGCAGCAACGGCACTTTGGCCTCCACGGCCTGCAGCGTCTCCGCCGTGTCCTTCACGTTGCCGGTCTTGGCCAGTTTGGTCCAGCTCAGAACCAGACTCTGACCCATCCCGTTCACCAGCCGCGAGAACTTGGCCAGGAAGTCCACGTCCTCCTCCTGACGGGACAGGAAGAGGGAAATAAAACATTCTGCCATCCAGGAAGTGAGGAGAGGCAGGATGAGACCTCGTGGGCTCGTGGTGAGAATATAAACATGTGGGCCTAAAATAAACCAGGTCCTCTTATCTCTCAGATCTGCACTGACCTACAAGACCACCGACAAAACCAACAACCAACCGCTGTTTCACTTTCAACAGACATTTACAACACTGTCTGAAATGGATTTTATGAGCAGAAATTTAATGAAATTTCACAGAGAAAACAAAACAGAAAGAAAGAATCTATAAAAGGGTCAAATGTCCTCATCGAAAAAATGTGTCACATCTTTTCTTGTGGCTTAATACGAAAAACATTTTCAGACATTTGTCTTCTATTTAGTCAAACGTGCACCTATTGTACAGGTGCTGTATTTAAAACCAGGTCGAGCTGCGACGGTGAAGTCGAACCTGCTCCACGTTGAAGAACCCAGCAGACTGCAGAACTTGGCAAAGAGACTCCACCAGCTTGGTTTTGTCCACGGGGTCCATTCCTTTGTTGACAATTTCAAACAGGCAGTCGCAGGCCTCCTCTCTGAGCTCCTCCACCGACATCTGACTCAGCAGCAGGTTCACAAACCTGCCAACACCAGAACAGTGACGTCAGTCAGCTGCACAGAGCACGCTCAGTCTACCAGCCTGTTCTGATGGTCTGTATAAAGAGACCAGAAAGATGAGACATGACAAACTGCCCCTAAGTCCCCACTAGACAAAGAGAGAACATCTAGAGTTTCTGAACTGATCAGTAATGCTAATGAACATGATTTTGGGTCCAGGTCCATTAACCAGTCAGATAATCACTGAACCGAACGTGTGTTGCTGTATGCGGCGACTGACCGGTCGTTGGCGATGAGGTTGAGGTCGATCCAGGACACGAAGGCTCCCACCACCTCCAGACACTGACAGGTGAGCTCTGGGTGGGAATGCTGGTAGGTCTGCAGGATCTGGAACCAGGACTCCGCCAGGCTGGGGATGCACTGCTCCCGCATGCTGTCTTTGATCAGGGTGTTTCTCCGGGTCTCCTGAAGGAAAGACGTTTACATGTTTCCAGTTTGATGTGATCGTCTCTTTACTCTCTTTCCTTTAAAACCAGCGTCACTGCACAAACATCAGTTATGTGTCGGTCATCACTTTGTGGGTTTTACTTCCTTTTCCTCTCACTGGTTCAGCTCTTCCTGATTGTTCAGTCAAGATTGAATCAGCATCACTGGCTCTTTTTTATCTGTCACAGTTTGAGTCAGCAGGTCCGTTAAATGTAAAGATTTGAGGCTCTCAAGTAAACAACTCAACAGATTTGGAGAACAAAGTGTCCAATTAATCCATATTTAATTGGGTTTAAAGGTTTTAGCAGTTCTTTCAGGGAAAAACGACGTATTAGCTCTTCACAGCTACGTCACTACTAAATAACTGCAGGTTCTTTTTTTAAACTCAGATAAAACGAAATGTAAACGAGTTACATGTACATAAGCAGCTTCTTGAGTAACTTCTACCTGCAGAGTAATTTAAAAGCAGCATACTGTTTACTCTTTATACTCGTATATTTTGGGAGATAAATTACTTAAATGATTAATCAGTGATCAAAATAGTTGCTTTTCTGTTGATTTTTATTTCACCTCATGTAGTTCATTCCAGTAACTACTTTACTTCTACTTGAGTAAAGCTCGTATAAAGTAACAGCACTCGAGTAGTTTTGGCTTCTCTACTCGTCTCTAATGTCTTCATTTTCCTTTCCTTTGGGCCACATTGTTCCTGCCTGTTAATTATTAAGAAATCACAGTCTTAAATAGGAATTAACTTGAAAATGCACCCATCACGTAGTTTTCCCCACAGCAGCTTCAGCACAGGATCCACGCTCTCAAACAGATCGTTTATTTTCTCTTCATGATGCTTCCTTTAATTCTCATTAAATGTGTTTAAATTAAAAATGTCTCCTTGAACAAACAGTTAAGTAGAGAAACTACGTTGTATGGAACCGGCTCAGAGCTCAAATGAAACAATACAGTGTAGTTGTTCACTGTCACAGAAGGATCCCTGAATATCAGAGAGAATAAAAGAGTTAAAGTTTGTGACCTTTACACATCCACAGAGCCTCTGGGGCTTTTCTTTAAACTCCCCGATGAAGAGGATCAACATGAAGCCTGTGAGGAGGAAGAGTGCGTCTCACCTCAGGTGAGTGGAGGATGTCTCTGTCCACCACCTCGGCGTCGATGGCCATGAGCGTCCTCAGGTAGATGTCGACGCCGTGAGGGTTCAGACCCACCAGGGACAGGATGTCGAAGAAGAACTTGGGCCACATCGTCAGATACTCCATGACGAAGGTGAGGGCGAACACCTGAGCCGCCTTGTTCCTGATGAAGGGCTTCTCAGGCTGGGCGTTCATCAGCTGCAGTCAAGGAGAAGGGACAAAAAACCCATCAGTCAAAGAGTCTGCAGGAGATTCTCACTCATTTTATTTGTTAGATTTATTAAGAACAACATCACATACGTTTGGTAACTTTCTATAAAATATATAGATTTTTTTTAAAAATCATAGAAACACCTAACAACCATTTAACGTTAAATATGGGAGCAGATAAACTGGACCCATAATGTATATTATTTTTATTTTCCTGTCTGACTTATTGTCTTATTTACATGTAATTATGATTTATTAGTATATACATGAGTGTGTGTGTGGACTGTAATTTCAATGAAAATTCAATGACTTCTTGGATATATATATATATATATATATATATATATAAAATATTATTGGATTAATTCATTATGGCTGGTGCATTTACATGTACTTGGCTGAGGCTGAACTTCATGACTTTATTATAAGCTGATCATATGTTTGTATAAATGTAGTGGAGTACAAGTAGAAAGTATCACAAGATGGAAATTCTCAGGTAAAATACAAGTACTTCTAAACTGCATTTAAGTCCAGCCCTCCATGTGGTGCAGTACCTGACACTGGAGCCACTTCATCAGAGTCTCTCTGATGAGTTGCTGCTGGACTGCACTCAGACCAGCGTGTCTGCAGCACAAACAACAGGTTCAGATACTTGATCAGATTAAACTCATCAATGATTCTACAGAGAAGATCATGAAGCCTCCTCCTCCTCACCTGAACTTAATCTGATGTTCCAAAACTTGGAAGCAGAAGAACTTCACATGGTCGTCACTGAAATAACCAAGATCAAACATCATTAAACACATGTGCAACCATCCCCCAGCAGCTGTGAGCGGATCAAAGCAGGTATGAATGATGAAGCTCACCTGTAGATCCCTTTAGCGAGGGCCTCTGCACACACCTCCCAGGCGTCCTGAGACTCCTTCAGCTGCTCAAAGTATGCCATGGCCTGCTCAGACACAGGTTCATGTTCTCATCAATACATCACTACTGTCTAATAATGTCAAAAAGCAGTCCTGCTCATTGATTTACAACCTCTCCACCTGGCAGAGAAACATCCCTACCATTTAACAAACCTCTACCTCACCAATTCAAATCATTAAGGATCAAAAACTAATCAATTGCAAACCGACACGTGAACACAGTTTGGACTGGCAAAGGCGCTAAAACTCCAGAAGCTGGCAACAGCTGCCATAAAACCCTCCAGTGAAAAAGAAGAAGACTGTAGCTAACCTTGTTGACTTCGATAACACTGTCTTGTAAAATGCTAACTTCCAGGTTGGCATACAAAAATACCTCCCCCCCGCAGCACTCTGTTGGCCCTCAGGTTGTGGTACTTTGGTTAAACACAAAGTACTGCATCTTTTCAAACAGTATAATGATGCAGCGTCTCACCCTCTGCCTGTAGCGGGCGTCGGCGTTCGGGTTGAGCCCCAGCAGGGCCTGCTCGTCCATGACTGCAGCGACAGACTGGCAGGCCATTCGTGGGTTAGCTTTCCTCCAAGGCAGGTGCGCTCCTCTCTGCTGCTGGCAGGCAGATTTCTCTCATCTGGTAAAAAGAAGGAAAAAACCCTGGAGGTGAAATATACTGAGAGCACTGATCTCCACAGAATCATCAAAACACAAATGTTGGCATGAAAATAACCAAATTGGTTATAACCAAATTGAGGATATTGTTTTTTCCACACCTTTGACGTACATGAGGGGGCACCTTTCAATAAAACCAGTCCAGCACAACATCAGCACTAACATCGTCCTCAATAATAACCATATAGACTATAGCCAAGTTTACATCCAAATGTTGCTCAAAGTTTAAACTGAATTTCCAGAAACTCCCGAACAGAAAAGCTGACTTGCTGCTCGTTTCCGTCCACCGCTGCTGTGCGATTATTACGAGCTGGTTGATCGACACAAACAGCAGGTGGAGTTAATCCTCCAGTCGCTGCCATTAAACCACCACAGAAGAAGAAGACGTCACTCAAAGAGCTCCAGTCGAAGCTCCAACGATGGAAAACCATGTGGAGAACATGATGGAGATATGAGCTTTCTGTTAGTTTCATGTGTTCATGTGAGGAAGGTCACAGCCTCCTCATCGCTCCACACACACCTGATGCTTTCAGCCCTTCACTTTGACTCACAGGCTTCATGGACGGCAGCATTTATTCAGTCAGCCTGGTTCTGTTGCACATTTTGTTTTTATGGATACATCTTCCACTTCAAACAAGCAAAAAAAAAATCTGCAGTTTAGTGAAGACAACGGTTTGTTGCAGCTCCAGTAGCGTTAGCATCCAGGTGAGGTGAGAAACAATGGGAGTGAGTTAGCACTGGCGATGGTAGCTCAGTGATTTGGTCACACAGTGTTTGTTCCCTTCACAAACCTTAGTGGGGTGAATCAACACATTATGTTTAACCTGCAGGTTGTAATTTCAAAGCTATCTTAATAATCCCACAGTTGTGTCTACAGTTTGCCTAAATGTTTGCCTGGGGTGAAACTGACGTTCAAATCCTGTGATTTAAAACTGTGTGTGGAAATATTGGATTTCAACGTTGGTTTCACCACAAACTGTTTTTGAACCTGTTTCTCAAGCTGGGACTCTGTTTCCCCTCCAGGTAACAGCCCAACATTTCTCTTTACATTAGGCAACAGAGTCAGAACTTGAAAAACAAGTTAAAAAAAATTTTTCCCCCCAGTTAACAGAATATTTTTTATCCAGATGATTAGAAGAGTCTTTGAGGATCCTGGAAATACCTTGAGAGCAGCAGTAAGTTTAGCCTGAAAGATGTCCAGGTATTTATCTCTCAGATAAACTAATGCTTTGCTCTGTGACTCAAATGTAATGATAATGCATGAGAGGCAGAAACTGGGGCTGTTGAAAGAAGATGTATGTAGTGAAGACTGAGATAATAAGTCGGTACATGGCTGGCTGGTGGCCTCCTGTAACGTGCTTGTGTTCGCTGTGCATGACAATGTGGCATCCAGGTGACTAACAGAAAGCACGGGAGCGAGTCTGCACCGGTTTGTGTTGATGGATGCCAGAAATACCTCAAATGTAACGAACCAACACTGGCAGCAAATGTTTACTTTGACCAGGCTTTACGGTATTGACAGAAGATAAAGAGGAGGAACAGCGCAGCCTGACAGCTCAGCCAACATGATGCAACGCAGCGTCAACACGTTTAGCCACCGTGTCCTATTTATAATGTTAGTACCACAGATAAAAACAAGATCCACTTAACATTTAAGTGGTTAAATAGCGACATGGATGACCTGTGTTGTGGATGAAGATGCTAGCCGGGCCACTCCTCAAAAAGTTGACACTGCGGTGCTACAAGCTAACAACTTCACTCAAATACAAAATAGCTGACTGCTGCTAACTCAAGCTAGCGTTAGCCGACTAGCTTCTGAGCTCGACTGCTGTGGCAAGCATGACTGGCCGTGTTACAATTAATAAAACCCCTGAAGCTTTTATTAACAGTCATACTGACAGTCTGGGAGAAAATAAAATCAGTTTTATTGTGGTTTTATTCTTGTTTATCGCGGCTCGGTAACGTTACCTGCTGATGTCTCGCTCGTCTCCCTCAATCACATCATCGCTGTGAAAATCTCACGATGACAAACTCCGCTAACGTTAACCGTTTCTTATCAAGCTAAGCGCGGTAAAAACACACGCCATGCTCGGGAAAACTCACCTTAGTGAAAACTTAATTAAGTGGGGGTTTTTTCGCTCTCTCCCTCTCTCCCGTCAACTCATCGTGGTGCCGCTGAGAAGTCTCCAGAAATCAGTTGCATGTCGGTCGGACTCACACGACAGAAGCAGCGGTGCGGCGTGTCCACTCCGTTAGCATCCGGGTCACAGCCGTTAGCATCCGGGTCACAGCCGTTAGCATCCGGGCCACAGCCACAGATTCACGCATAACGGCGGCGTACAAGTATAACAATATAAAATATTATTACATTTTTATATTGCAACCACGGTTATATTATATGTAATATGATATATGGCGTGTTATTTGTGGTGGATACGGTCAAAACTGTATTCATGCCGACGGATGTTTGTTAGCTAATGTTAGCTTACGTTCAAGAGGCTGAAGTTGGCTGCCGATTCGTAGGAAAGTTACTCCTGTTGTTCCTCCACTTTAAAGTTGTAAAACTAGACATCTAAGTAAAAGACTTAACTCTATTTAAAACCCTTTTTCACATTTGTGAAACCTTTCTACTATGTTAAAACAGGAAAAAGTATTATTTTCATAACCCAAATCCATATCCTGGATGCACAAGCTATAAAATATAATCTTTAAGGATTTTTGGGGCATCTGTACCATCCAGACCACAAAACTAATAAAAGCATGTTTGTAAAAAATCAGTTAGAGTTTTAAAGGATTAGTCAAACATCTTGGGAAATACTTGATGCCACTCTCATATGTACGTAAGCCAGCAGCCGGTTAGCTTAGCTTAGCATAAAGACTGGAAACAGGGGGAAACAGCTAGCCTGTCCAAAGGTAACAAAAACCACCCACCAGCACATCTAAACCCGAACTAAATCACACATTACATCTTGTTGTTTAACCTGTGCAAAAAGTGTAAAAACGAGGGACTGCGTCGGACTAGTTGTTGGCAGGATGCGGTGACTCCACCGGTTACTCACATGGATTCTTTTCTATAATAAAATTATGCATTAATATGAATTTTAAACTAAGTGGGGGGGGGAAACATGAAAGACAAAGCTCTGGTGAAGGTTTTTTTTTTATATTTTCTGTGCTAGACAAGTTTAAAGTGTATTATTGAATGTATACTATAATAAAATGTAATACTCTCTCTCTCTTATTATTATTATTATTATTGTTTTTATCTTATATTATTGTTGGGTATTTTATTCCATGTTGTTTTTGTATTATTTTAATTGTCTGATTTTATTTGCCTCCTGAAGTGTTTTAATCCTGGTTCAACCATGTAAAGCACTTTGTACCTTTGTTTTGAAAAGGGCTGTATAAGTAAAGTTTCTTATTATTAATAATAATATTATTTCAGTACAGGGGGTCGATAATAAAATAAGTGTGTTTTGTATATTTTTGTGTCTCTACTTGTTCCTATAAAAATACTGAAGAGACACAGCTGCATAAGTGAGTTTCTGTGTTTTTTCTATTACAGACAAAATGTTTACGTTAACCGTTGTCTGTCGAACATGAACCCATCTTCAGGCCGTGCTGGAGCCCCGGTAGTCCCGGTAGTCCCAGTAGTCCCGCCTCCTCCGTCCTTTTGACGTGCGGAGGCTCCGCCCTGCTGCTTCCTCTTTTACTGTGGCAGTGAGCGAGAGACACCATGAAGGCGTCCGGCACAGTACGTAAAACTCTTTATTTACCGATATCCGCTAAAAACACACGGGCTTTATGAACCGATGTAGCTTCATAACCTTATGTTTGTCTGATTTATGCATTCACGTTCCCGAAAAGTCCACATTTTAGTGCAAATTTGAGTCTTTTTCGTCCCGATTGCGGCTAACTTACAACATGGCGTCCGCTGTACCATGTGGACGACTCTGGCTTGAAATGGGACGCAGTGTGTTATAATTGGAGCCATGTATGAAGTGACAAGTATTAACTAACGACAGGAGACCAGTTACAACTATCAAAAGAGCTCAACTTGATTAATAATTGCGCTAAAAATGACTGTTTAACGAGGCGCGTGATAGGCTGTTAGCCTGGGCATTTAGCTAACTTAGCTCCCATGAAAGCTAACGTTAGCCGCTAAAGTGTGTTTCCCGGTGTCCTGTGTGCTCTCAACGTGGAGTTTAACACGGGACACGTAGCTGTGCTTTAATGAGGTTCTTTAATTTCAATGACGTTTGTAAAATGTTAGTAATTTTAAAAACATAAGGCTTAAAAGCTTCCCGGGCTCACGGTCAGGTTTGTTCGAGATACTAGCTTTTTTTTGCTATTACTAACAGGCTACCACAAATGTTTATTAGTCACAAACAGATTATTTGAAGGGGCTTTGTTTCACCATAGAGTTGTGGACAGGGACACCACTCTGGGACTGACTGTCAGCACTGCAGTGTTACAACATAAATGCTCTTCCAGGGAAAAGAGACCATAAATCACACAAACTGTTATGTAAGGAAAAAATCACAGTGCATTCTTAAAGAATTTCCTGCATAAATTGCAGTGAACCAATGCATTTACAGGGTTCTCTGCATAAATGCACTGTCTATGTAATACCATTAACAGTCACTAAATGTACTGTAGCTAACATTATGTATGAAAATAAATAAGACTTAAACTCCAAAATGTAAAAATATCAACACATTTATATATATTTAAAGTTACTAAATGTCACAGAGAGAAAAAACAAAGTACAGAATGAATCCGAATCTCAGGGAGAAGTTTACGAAAAGAGAAAAGGCAGCCAACATCTTCAACTTCCTGTCAAAACAAAAGTTTAATCCCCCTTTAGGAGAGTGTACGAATTCAACATTAGAACACGTTTTACTCCCTTGAAAGTGCTGCAGGAAGCGGGAGAAAAGGAAATATAACACTCCAAGTGTTGACGTTTCAAAATAAATCTCACTAAATCCAGATTTTAATGTCTCCCGTTAATATTTTTGCACACGGATCTTAATATTCCTACATGTGCACCCAAACCCAAAGGTCATATCAGTTCAGTGGTATGATTTTGTCTGGTGTGCAAACAGAAAGCTGATCCTTGTCGCCTTTCTCTGACGCTGCAGTGCCTTTGAAAGTGAATTCAAGGGTCAACATGTCGTGCCCCTAAACGCCTCATCGCGCCTACTTCTATGTGATGCACTTGTATCCTAACAGAGTACTCTTTTCTTTGAATGCAGCTTAGGGAGTACAAAGTCGTAGGGCGTCTGCTGCCCTCTGCCAAGAACCCTGCCCCCCCTCTCTACCGGATGAGGATCTTCGCCCCCAACCATGTCGTGGCCAAGTCCCGCTTCTGGTACTTCGTCTCCCAGCTGAGGAAGATGAAGAAGGCCTCTGGAGAGACCGTCTACTGTGGCCTGGTATGTCTCTGCACCACACAGACCTCAGGCCTGTATTGGTGGTCAGATCTGACATTATAAACTCTGTGGACAAAACGCTCAGTTATCCAGTCCGGATCATCTGACAGATTGAATTTAAAGGGCAGAGTTTTGACTTGGTTATTGTTTTGAAAGTCTGTTACCAAAATATGTTTAATATTTCTGTTTTAACCAACGACCTGCAAGTACTTGAAACATCTGTTGGTCTACTCTTAAAATAAGTCTTCACTAAATCCACGCAGGATTTTAACGTCCCTCCTGTTCGCGTGCACCCAAACCCAAAGGTCACATCAGTTCAGTGGTATGACTGTGTCTGGTGTGCAAACAGAAAGCTGATCCTTGTCGCCTTTCTCTGACGCTGCAGTGCCTTTGAAAGTGAATTCAAGGGTCAACAATGCAAAACTATAATCAATGTGGATCCGTCCTGTTTAATAAAGTCACTGTCGGTGCTGATGCCATCTGAGACACCAGAGCGTCTCTGGTTTTTATACAGATTTAACCACCTTGTTGTTTTTAGGTGGAAGACTGAGTCTGGCGTCACTCGTTCAGAAACTGTCAGAGGAGTCTCATAAATACTGAATATCTTAAACAGTTCTTGGAGGACGATCTGTCTGTGTGCAGTTTCTGTATAGTTTGTATGATTCTCAATGTGAAATGACTTGACGTCGTCCTGCTGCTGTTGAACCCGTTCAGGTGCACGAGAAGACCCCCCTGAAGGTGAAGAACTTTGGTATCTGGCTGCGTTACGACTCTCGTAGTGGCACCCACAACATGTACAGAGAGTACAGAGACCTGACCACATCTGGAGCTGTCACCCAGTGCTGTGAGTGCACGCACACACACACACACACACACACACACAGGTTACTGCAGAGACACAAGTGATGAGGAAAGTCTGATCTTTGGGGTTTCATTGAGACTAAGCCGCCACATCAGAACAACAAGATTTAGATTTTTAAAAAGGACAGTTTGTGTAAACATGGCAACAGATGGCAGGTTTTCATTCAGGACTCACTTCGTTTTCCTTCCACTGTCAGTGTAAACCTAAATTGTTAGCCACGCTGAAATTTAAACCAAGTGTGTAAATAGTTCTGGCCGATTAGTTTTAAAGTTTCTCATTTCAAATCAAATATATGTATTTTTTGATAAATGAATTCCTTCATAAAGGCTGCCGCTGCCTCATGGCAGGTACAATATGAATCTAAGTCTGTGCGCAGTTTCCTGTCTGGGTTAGTTCCAGCTGCAGGTTTAAACAGGTGTAGTTTAGCATGCGTGTCCGGTCTAGCTCGGACAGAAAGATAAAGTGACTCGAGTGTACAGGTGAGGCAGAGCTGGTGCACAAAGATGATGTCATGTCGGTCACGTGGGAACAGAAAGCAGAAAGACTGTAAACTGCTGATGGACAAATAAAGGGATCTCAGTTTAGATTTAGATGCTTGGTGTTAATAATGATTAAAACTAAACTAAAGGTCACACCAGCATTTAAAGCGGACATTTTGTGGCGAAAGTTAAATAGTCAAAAACTAATTGGCAACTACTTTGATAATAAATTGTAAATTGTTTGAGTCATTTTTCAGGCAAACATACCAAATATTTGATGGTTCATCTTCTGAACACGATGAATAAATGAAATGTCTTTGGCTTTTGGACCTGCTGAGGACAAACCTGAATTAAAGTTGGCGTATAAATAAAGTTGTGAGTTGTGTTAAATGTCCCGTGTCCTGGTGTCTGTCAGATCGTGATATGGGAGCTCGCCATCGTGCTCGCGCCCACTCCATCCAGATCATGAAGGTTCAGGTCATCGCTGCCAACAAGTGTCGCAGACCTGCCATCAAGCAGTTCCACGTGAGTCTCCACACCCTGTCTTTATTAACCCGTCTGTGGTCCGCGGGTCTCTCTCTGGACTGCCTCCACGTTTGTCAGCTCTGGTTTAAAACCCGCCAGACTAAAAGCCAGATTCCTCTTCCAGATTTCCAGCTTCCATCTTCAAACCTGGCGGTTCTGAAACTGGCGACAGGCTATTAAAATCTGCACATTTAAATGAAGTTCTGTAACATGTACTGTCTGAACCTGAATGTGATTTCCTCTCTGACTTCTCCTGCAGGACTCCAAGATCAAGTTCCCTCTGCCTCACAGGGTCCTGCGCCGCCAGCACAAACCCCGCTTCACCACCAAGAGACCAAACACCTTCTACTAAAAGCGTTTTTTCACTTTGTGCGGGAAAAAATAAAAGTAATCTAATGGAAACGGAGCAGTCTCATTTCTGGGTGATTTTTCCTTTTTATATATAAATATATTTATATACAGTGACTCCTGTGGACAGTTCAGTTATCAGAGTCAATCAATAAACCAGAAAACTGACGTAAAACAGGCTCAGTGACGGTTTCCTGTCACTTTACAACAGACAGGTTTTAACTTTGTATGAACTGAGTCTCATTTAGTTTCTAACCAAGTCAACGAAACCAGAATCAAAGAAACGAACATCAGCCACCATCTGTGTCTGAACATACAGGAGTTAACGGGTCTAATAAGGTCGTCCATTACAGATTGATAATTACTAATAAGCAGTCTTTGATCCATTTGATTGGAAAAGTTTGTGAATACTTCCTGTGCGAGTGCTCAAACACAGAAACCACAAAACAGATGAATAGAAAAGTTATATTCCTGTTCATTAAAAATGGAAAAACACGATTTCCTTTTCAGACAAAAACAAAATGTTTTCCAGATTGAATGGGATAATTATATATTAAATTATATTAACCAAATATATTTACTAATGTTTTCTACTAAAGTTTAAAAATAAGAATCTGATTTCACATCTGAGGAAGTTTAACCAAGGAAATGAAGGTCATGATGAGTTGTCCTTTGTCAGGTTTTATGGATTGACCTTTGACCTCTGACCCCCTGAAGCTCAGCAGTCTTCACCCTGTTGTCTGGGCGCTGTTGCAGCATCTGTCCACATGGTGGCAGTGTTCTCTCAGACATGAAGGTGAAGCAGCTGATGATCAAATGAAGAAACTCACTGGCAACATGATTTAGTTCATTTAGTATTTTTTGTCTTGAGTTCAAATAAAAATATAATTTAAATCTACGGTTTAAAGATGATTGTAGTGACAAAGTGAGTGAACAAAAGATCCCAACAGCTGATGACTAATTGTTCTAATCATTTATTGATCATTTATTCTTTCACAGTTGTCCAGTGTTTTGGTTTGTGACCCCCTGAACTGCTAATTAGCTAATGTTAGCATGCTAACACACTAAACTAAGATGGTGAACATGCTAAACATCAGCGCATTAGCATTCTCATTGTGTGCATGTTAGCATGCTGACGTTAGCATTTACAGCTGCAACGTCAGTTTCTGGAGGAGGTTTGGTGCCACAGTGATCGAACCACGTTGCTGTGAACAGTCAACACCTGGCCGCTTAACAAAGAAACATACGTCTGTGTTTAAATCCTCCTGCAGTGTTTCTGTGGTCACTGTGAAACAATAATCCCTTACAAAGTGTTAATGAATCCTTAATTTTCCCCTGGAAACGCACCAAACATCTAAATCTAAATCAAGGTGATTGATGTGGTCGCCAGAGATCCCTTCATTTCTCCATTACTTTAAAAAAACTAAAGGTTTAAAGTGGTGAAAGTCAATTAATCGATTAGTGGAGCGACAGAAAGCCAATTGGCAACTACTTTCATTCGATCAATTAATCGTTTTAAGTCATTTTTCAAGCAAAAATGTCAAATATTTGATGGTTCCATCTTTTCAAATGTGATAATTTGCTGCTTTCGTCTGAACACGATAAATAAATTTGATCTCTTTGGGTTTTGAAATGCTGCTCACACAGAACAAGACATCTGAGGACGTCACTATCTCCTGATGTTTTTTAGACCAAATGATTCATGGATTATTAAAACAATTGTTAGCTACAGGCCTAGTTAGCATTTAGCTCGAGTGCAACCTCACTGAGCTGCTTGCATGGCTGTGAAGTTGTTTAAAAGCAGATTATAATTGAGCTGCACCAACCTGTAGTGAAGGCTGTGTATAAATACATACAGGTATGAGTTGGATTCTGTCCTACATGTTCTGTTACCTGCAGTGTTTAGTTAACGTTTTATAATGAGCTTCCACTTTCTGTCTGGCTCATTATCAGGCAGCGTGCTGGGAGCCGGCTGGTGGAGGTGCTGTGGGGTTTGATGGGAGTTAACTGGGTGTGTGTGAAGGAGTGGGAGCAGTGGGTGGCTGCAGAAAAGACCTCACTCAGTGATGGAAAACATTCTTTTCAATGAGTCACAGTCATAAACATGTAAAATCATTACAAATACATGAATAAAAAAGTCAAAGTCTGAGCTGACTTCACCCGGCGGTATGTGGAGCTCTCTCCAAACCAAACAGCAGAAAAATGGGACTCAAACTGGTGATTCTGATGGTTAATTAAATTCTAATATACAGCCGCATGTTTATGAGCCGGATCCAACTATTAGTGCTCGCTTAGCAGCAACATTTTCCATTATTTGTGAGCAGCTCTTTAAAGGGCACTTCTGACAGGAAACAGGTTATACCTTCAGAAATCAATTCCATACAAAGAAGCTCAGTATATAGTTTCTTTTTATTGTGCGAATTAAAAGACTGTTTAGAAATACATTTAAACGTTCTCAAGGTTTTTAGACTCCACAGAAAGTAGAGTTCTTCCCAGCGGAGCTCACTGTGAACGCGGTATCGCCAAGAAGCCAGAGGCCGTTAAATATAAGTGGCTGTGCTTTCTGCCCGACATACAGAACATGTTTGAAATACTGTAGACATGAAACATGGAGTACAGGCCTGCTAATGGCTCTCACACACAAAGCTGCACAGAAAACAACACTCTCATGTTTTAACGCGGCGTCTGAGGATGTTTGATCAAAGGTTGGTGCAGGAATAATCCCCTCCTGCTGTGAAAGTACAGATTTCTGATGGGGGTTTGGTGTCAAATCAAAACAATGCCAGTTGTTCTCTTCATCCGCTGTGAAGATGTTTTCTTAAGTTGCAGTGCGTTGAGCTCTCAGGGCCACCGCACAACCGCTGTTGTACCGACCAATAACAAGTCATCTGGACAGAGCTCAGCTTTGAGTGGACGGAGAGCCGGAGAGTCCAAAATGGAGGAAGCTATCGTAGCTTATTAGCTGTGTTGCTAACATCCAGGTGTGTTGCAGCTCCTGGTTCACACAGTCAGGAGACAGCAGGACATCACGCTGACACAGCTGTTAATAAACTGTGGAGGCTTAGTGTCACGTTAGCAACCGAGCTAATAAGCTAATAACTGACAGTAAGCTAGCTAGTTAGCTCAGACAGTTTTTCCCCTCTTCAGTATCTCTTTAGTGAATAAAATAATGAACAATTCTGAGAAAAAAAGTAGAACAGAAAGGAGCTTAGACAGCTTTTGCGACTGGCTAGCGCTAGCGTATTCTTGGCTTGTTAAGGTTAGTGAGTTAGCGTGCCAGCTGCAGAAGCCCTGCGAGCCGTCACTACCTGCCCAAGCTTCTAGCACGGCGCATTTGTGAGGACATGTAGCTGAATTTAGCTGTGGCACCTTGTGATGTACCCCGGCCTGTAGCATAGCTGAACGTTTGGGAACTATAGTACGGTCACAATATGACAAAGGATGCCATGAAATGTAATGTTAAGGAGCACAAAGTGCAGTTTTGTAAATGCAGGTATATGAGGAGCTACAGATATCCTGTAAGTTCCTCTCAGCTTTGTCTCATCAGGACACACAGCGGTTACAGAAGTCCAGAGTCAATCCCCAAAACTGCCCCCACAACGTCTTTAAAGCAGGTCTTATAATAACTTTGCCCTTGTTTAAGACAATTATCCTCTCCACCTTCCACCTCCTCCTCCTCCATCAGCACGTTGAACCCGGTCCGTCCTGGTCTCTCCCTGCCAGCTGCTTCCTGAAGCCCTGACACTGAGAGCCTTTATGCCCCGTGGATCTTGTGGCTTGCGGCTTTGCCACTCGGTGCCCACGGAGAGTTCTTGGAATGCAGGGGATCCATAAAACCTCCCGGCCGCCTCAAGCCTTCGGCCCCGGCCACAGAACAGTAAACCTGGCAGAGGCCGAGACCAGACTGTGGTCAGGTCCAACCCTCAGAGCTGGAGTCAGGACTCCCCTCTGTGTGAAGGAGGTAAACAGAGCTACAAAGACATTATCAGACTAAATACTAAAGCATTGATCCCTGATGACTCTGCAGCAGTGCTGGAGTGTAACTAAGTACATTTACTCAAGTACTGGACTGAAGTAGGCCGGATCCCACCACAGAAGGGCTGTGATTTCCTCTCAGTGTCACTGGAGCTAGATTCAGTGAGGGTGAGTCGGACTGGCTGCCAGTTAGCCTCAGGGGACAACAACAACAACAAAAAACCTGCAGCCTAAAAAACATTTTCCACAAAGACTGCAGCTATAAAACTGTAAAGAAGTTTACAGACACATCAAACTGCAAACGAGATCACTAATCACTGAGAGGTCCTTTTCAAGGTACACGTACAAATTAAGAGATTTTTACACCTTATAAACCTTAAAAACCCTGTAATATTACAGTACATTACCTGTTAAATACCTGAATACTGAATAAACCAAAACCCCAACTTTAACAACACATTAACAATTAATATTTCAAACGAATTCAGCTGGAGGCCTTTAGTTTTGTTTCTTCACTGTCACGAGTCAACCAAAATGTCGTGGTCGCATAAAATTATCAGTCGGCTCATCATATTTTAGCAGAGGTCTGAAACTAAATAATCATCACCACCGGCTGTTAAATCACCTTTGTAACGCTCCAGCTGGAGGTCAGGAGTTTCCCGAATGGTTTCCTTCCAGAGAGCACGGCTCAAACACAAAACTACCTTTCTTCAGTGGGGAGTAAAAGCCAGCTCAGCTATCGGCAGCATGGCACAATCCACAACCTGCTGACTCAGGTTCAAAGCGCTTGATTGACTGGCTTTAAGTTTGCCCAGTTTTCTCCAGGAGGAGAGCGAAGCCGGGACAAACCAGGACTGAACCCAGACCACGTCTACGTTCTGCTGCAGAGGAATGTGCTAAAAGCTCCGTCCACAGCAGCCAAACACTTTCCCTTCGCATTAATGTTTCTCAGAACCTCCCACGAATCTTCGGACCTGCCGGAGCCAAGACGACATGTAATCACAAAGATCAACAAACCCTTAACAGCTTTTACAGAGGATCACCATGACCAGCTACAGGCCAGTTTTATAAAAAGGTGGAAACACTCACACGCAGGGTGTTATGAAAGCTTCTGATGCCCGGCACACACAGGTTCTGTGCAGAGTCAGGACACAAAGTTTTTGCCAGAAAAAGTTAGTTTCAAGGCGTTACATTCAGTCTAAATGGTGACGTCTAGTGGCCAAAAGCTGCTACTGCAACTGTGTTAAAGGGCTTCAGGAAAAACTGAACGAAACACTGACGCGTATAAATGATTTCATAACTGCCATCTCTGATATTATGAACAGTCAGTTCATCGAAATTACAAAAAATAATGCAAACAAACAAAAACAAAGACTAAAGACTCTGCAGCCGTGCTAACACTAGCATGCTAACATGCTCACAATGACAATGCTAACATGCCGATGCTAAGCAGGTGTAACGTTTACCATGTTAACCACCACCATTTTAGTGTGTTAGCATGCTAACATTTGCTAATTAGCACTAAACTCAAAGGCAAAAGGCAAATGTATTTATAGCACAATTCACACGGTTTCTTTACAGATATTCAAGTTTTTAAATGGACTGGAAACAAATGAAAAAGTGAATATTTGGAGCTAATACTGACATAAAAATTAAAATAAAGATATAAAAGCAAAATAAAAGTCAACATTAGAGGGCAGCATAAAATAACAGTGGTTTAAGCCCTTTTCTAAAAACACGGAGTGCAGCTGAGTTCTGCAGGTATTTGGTCATAAACCAAAGTGTTGGACACATGTTGACCTGGTGGTGGCGCTAGATGGAAGGTCATTGGAGGATAAGAAATCCTGCTAACAAATCAGAGTGAAATCACTGGATAATAACTGAGAGGTGGAGCCTCAGTGTGATCGTCCCCAAGCTTGAACTGCTGCTAAAAGCTTCATTTTGAATACTTTTTTTTCTAAATCAAAGTGTTTTTCATCAAATCATTGGGGAGAATGGGGGGTTGGGGGGGCCTGGCAGCTAATTTCAGGTTAATCTGGCCATCACTATAACGTCCATGGTAGACTTCACTGTTCAATGAATGAAAAATGAGCTCCTCGTGGGTCATGTTCACTACACTGGGAGCAGAGCAGAGTCACATAGAGCCTGCTGTGTTTGAAGAGGCTCCAGGGTCGCTGGTTTTCGGGTTGTCAGACACAGCGCTGCTCGTTAGGTTGACGATAACTGGACTCCTCCTCCGTCCTGACCCAAGTCCAGAGAGCTTTCATCTGAAATCTCATCCTGATCAAACACACCGTCAGCTCCCATCGACACCAAGATGGAAGACGTTGCCTGAGAATCCTCCTGTTTCTACCCTCTCTTCAGTATCACAGTGATCCAGTGATGCTGCCTGTACATGCATGGGTCCACTGCAGCCAGGAGCTGCTGATGGAGGCTCTGACTGACTGGAGACTGATACAGGCCGAACACAGCAGCAGCGACCTGCAGCCGACGTTATAACAGGAGCTGTTACAGGGTCTCGCTCTCCTGATGGCTTTAATGTTTCTGTCGTCTTATTGGCTCCCAAACAGGCCGATATGTTGCTGTTAGCGTGTTAGCATCTATCAGATTAGCGACAACGTTTTCACACAAAACTCAAATTTCACTCTGAGCTGGAAAAAATAAAGTAGAAGGAAAAACCTCAGAGATCCACTTTAAAATACAGGGACGGGATTTAAACTACAGGCTGTAATTATTACTGGGGGGGGGGGTTGCTCCTGTGCCTCTTACACACTGACTGAAGCTGCTTCTTCTCTGGTGGCCTGGACACGTTTGTGTTGTTGTTCAGGTCTGCCGGACGCTCACTCGCACTTCAAACGCTGTCCGGTTGTTTTTGGAGAGACTTCAGCTGGACTCATCCCGCTCCGTTAGCATCGGGGGGGTTAGCGGTTAATCAATGCAGCCTCGTTACAGGAGAGGATGTTGGTTTAAAGACGGAAACAGTTAAGTGCAGCTCGTTAATCCCATTAACATGCGTGAAAGTGTGTGTTTGTTCTGCTAATTGGGCTGAATTATTCAATTTGTCCGGTTTGGAAATGATGTTTGGATAGCTCATTTGTGGAGGACATTTTCCATAAAGAGAAGAAAGACAGAGCTGCTGCCTGACGCTGGAGTTTAGAGAAAATAAACCAGATCATGGAGACAGAAAAATAAGCTAAATGTAGTTCATGTGGTGTCTGTAAGTGGCACAAACAGGCCTTCGTTTGGTCAGAGAGAGCAGATAAACCATCAATCAGTGACCTGCTGTAAGAAGTGGACAAAGTTTAAAAGTTATTATGTATTAAGTGTTCATATGGATCAACATCAAGACACGAGATATCAATCTCCCTGAGCTTCACATGGTTGAACCAAGAGTTCAAAATAATAGAAAAATAAAATGGAATAAAATACCCAACAATAATAAAACAGTGTGCTAGCTTTAATAAAAAGCTTTGAGACGTGATTTTAAAGACGTCAGGACTGTCTGTCAGCTTGTTTGGCCTCCAAGAGGCCAAAGAAAAATCTACTCATGAATAATTAAGCCACTGCTACTGCAGCTCAGCAGAGTTCACTGAGGCTGAAAAATGTTTTAGAGATGTTCAGATTTTCTCTCGTGACGTTCATACAAAAACTCTCCAAGCAACAGACACAAACAGATCTGAGAGAAGAAGAAGAAGAAGAAGAAGCTCATTTACAACAGAGAGCTGACAGCCGGGACGACGTCTGCCCACCGCGCCCCAAACTGAAGGATCCATCATTAACAGGATCGAACAGTCTCATCATAGCTCCGTAAATATACGAAGTATACGTGGGGTGTTGCAGTGTCTGAGGAAGAGTTCAGATTCTCTACGTCAGCAAAAGTAAAAACTAATACCACACTGCTACAAGTAAAAGTCCTGCACTGAAAATGTACTTAAAGTATTAAAAGCAGAAAAATGTCCCCTGTGACACACGCTGGCATCTTAGCTCAGGCTATAAATATCATCTGTACGTCAGAGTCCAGGTGATGTGGTGTGTGATCCATCTTAACCTTTTAAAAATGGTATATGTTTACTTGCACTGTGATTAAATACTAAATCACATGACTTCAACTGACCAGTCAGTACATTGAAAAGTTTGTTGTCTTTTGTAAACATGGCAGAAAAGGCAGATTGGCCCTTAAAGGCTCCATGTATATACAGAGTCTACATTCAGAGTCAAAATAACACCAAAGCTTCAGTGTTTATGAGTAATTTAGCTTTTTATTCACACTGGACACTTCAACTCCCGCCTGCTGGGCTTCAGTATTATCGACATGAAGTTTTATTTTTCCAGACTGGACTCCACGGACGCCCAACCCAACATCAGAGGGGAACAACGGCTTCACACCTTTTCATCGAGTCCATGCGGAGGTAAAGTATCTGCAGACAGCTGAGGACATGGACGCCTCTGGTTCCTGTCTCTGCTCAATGGACTCCTCTGTTCCTCAGAGAAATACAGGGTGACTGTCCACCCGGCACTTCATCATCCTCTCAACGCTGGAACAGATGAAGGTCTCTGAAACCCGATACACACTGAAGTACTGAAGGTTTGCAGTTTTGGGTTTAATATCTCTGGTAGCTTCGACCCACACGTTCGTCCTGCTGTGCTAGCAGTGCGTGCTAATGGTAAAGTTCACCCCCCATTCATTTTCCATGGGACACGAACGAATCACACAGTCCAACGACGCAAACTACTTCATTTGCATAAAGTTGAAAATATTTTTGAGGGTGACATTCGCCTGGATACTGGTGGTGGGACAGGAAGTTTAGTGCTAATCTGCAGTGGATCTGTGGAGGAGAAGATCTTTGTTGTAGTTTCTGGGAGCCCTCTTACCTATGTCCCGAGCCTCCAGGATTACAGACACAATCAAAGACAAAGTAACGTACACTGTGGGAGACAATGTTTGCTAACGAGCAAGCTACTTGCTAACTCAGGCATAAACTCAGATAGTCCTCAGATTTTTGTCTCTTGTAAAAGTGAAACATATTGTTAGAAAATAAATCACTGCTGCCAAATGAAGAATTTCTGTACAAACGAGGCTAATCAAACAATTAAATGAAAAAATGACACATGCAAAGGAAACCATATTTACAACAGAAGATATTAATGTAGCTGGCAGTTAAACCCCACGTCAGCCCGACATATTGGTCTCAAACCAGAACAAACTCATCAATCTGGAACCTGCTGATTGATCCTGACTTATTTCATGACACGCTGATCACTTCTGTCATCATTAACCAGGTTGGGGATTTATGTAATAGCTGATCTTGGATTTGCGGTCCTGCTGGTTTCTCAGCGGTCCACCACGTCCTCCATTTGGGTTCGTTCAGTCAGGGTGAATGATGAACGACGGAAACGAGCCATTCATCCTGTTAAACACATCCAGCGACAGGAAGTGGGAGGATCGCAGGTATTCTGACTGTAGGAGCTTTGTGTGTCTGAGTACGTGAAGAAAATCATTTGAGGAAGGTGAAAGTGGAAATAATTACACAGGAGTCTGAGTTTTCTCACGCCTGCAGCCCGCACATGTTTCAGGACGGAAAACACCTCCGACCTGCCTGAAGGCTTCGATTTTAAAGAGTCAACACTTTCAGTATCTTATGTTTTGACTAAAACAATCTGTTATGGTGAAATTCTGCATCTGTGGAGGACTGAAAGAGGTGAAAGGTCGAGTGTGGACAGTGTTGATCTGTAGAGGTTTTAGAAATAAAGTGCATTTTAAAACGACACTTTTTCCTCTGAATGTGGAATCAGTGGAGTTCCCCTTTAAGTTCCTGCAGTGGAACCGGGATTACGTTCTAATTGAGATTCATGGTCTTCAAGAATGTTGAGAGGTCAACGAAGGATTCATCCCATCAGGACAAAAGGCCTCCTGGAACAACACATTTCATCCATGTCAAGGTATCTCCAAAAGTAACGTGCAGACTTTTACAGAGCACATTCGTGCTCCTCAGAGGATGAACCCTTTCCATTTTGGACTCAAAGTCAGCTTTGTATGATCTAATAGGCGTTGTAAATTACATTTTCTCTCAGTGGAATCTGTAATCTGCCTTCATCCGTCAGATTTTACCGTCTTCAGGCGTGTTTCTGTCTTCAGGCAGTGGATTCGTACTTCGTGTCCCTTCGTGATGACATGTTGTCAGAAGTCAGCAGAGTCTCAGCATCCTGGAGCCGGAGTCCGAGCCTCTCCCTGCGCACAATCAAAACAAGGAAGAGGAGCTTTCAGCGCAGAGCTCCACACCCAGAGAGAGAAAGCCGAGCCGGGGTGGATCACACACACGACGTCCTGGAGCCCGGAGGGACGGCTGGAAGCGGGAACGCCGAGGTTCATTACAGCTCTGCGGAAAAACAAACGAGATGAAGATAAGAGAGAACATCTACTGGTCCAGTTTACTGAACAAGGCTGAGATTAAACCAGACTCAATCTAAACAACTCAAAGTTAAGATTGAATCTAGATAAATAAAATGTATTTTAATCCAAACCAAGGATTCAATCTGTCATCAGGAGATTTACAAATGCATCTTTTTCCAACAAGCAAACAGTTTGTTTGGCATCTCGTATTACCCACAATTCAACTTTTTTTTCTCGTCCGCGCTGATTTGTATTTAAAATTAAATTATTTTATACACAAAGCATTTGCACTTATTTGCCTGGACATCACTGTATTTCATGTTCCCCTCAGGATGAACTGTAATAACTCTGCTGATCCTCTGACTCTTCCTCTAGCGCCACCATGTTGTTATGTCCAAATACCTGCAGAACTACAGACATTCATCAGCCTCAGCTGCACTAATTAGCAACTGTTAGCATGCTAACATGCTAAACAAAGCTGCTATGGGGTGCTGCTGTTAGCATTTAGCTCAAGTACAGCTATGCAGAGCTGCTAGCATGGCTGCAGACTCTGAAAGGCAACGCATGGTGCACGTAAACAGTCCATCAGCGAAGGTAGTTAACCGTTACAGATTGTCTCATTTTCTTCAAGTCAAAGTTGAAACAATTAGTCAATTAATTGATTAGTCAATCGATAGAAAATTAATCAGCAACAATTTTGATAAGTGATCAATCAAATTGAAGTAATTTTTTGAGCATTTCTCAGTTTTATATCACAGTCAAATGACTCTCTTTGGGTTTCAGACAAAACAAGACATTTGAAGACGTCAACTTGGACATAATTCCAGAGTTTAAAACTAACTTTAATCATCTCTGACCTCAGATTTAGGTTTTGTAGTTTTGAAGAACATTTCATATTTTAAACTTCGCTGCGAGACCTCCAGGAAGTCTTCTTCCTGCTCTCAGGTATAAAATACGAGTGTTGAGATGAATAATTCAGAGATCAGAGGGTGAGTGCAGAAGAGTTACGACGGGTGGAGGAGAGGGTTGGACAGGGATACAGACTGATTCATTACACTGATGGTTTCTGTGAAAACACAGTTTGAACTGTTTCTCGTCTTCGGACAATTAGTGCTCTGTCTTCACCCTCAGTCCTGTTATTAAAGCTGAGGGAATTTAAAGTCTCTGAGCTCATTTGTTAAATATCTGATGTTAAAACCTCGACGGAGGGAGGAGGCGATAGCAGAGAGAGATACCGTCTCAGCACAGTTAAATATAGAAAGACTTCAGGAATAACGAGCTCATTAGGAGAAGAACCAGGATATATTTGGAGGTTAGGACTAAACAGAGTCTCTCAGTGGTCGTCACTAATGGACCCGACTCTTATCAGAAAATCAGTTTCTCTGTTTGGTTTCTGGTAAAAACTCGATGTAGCTTATCTGAGGACAAACTAGATGATTTAAAGACTAATTAAATCCTCTGATTTTACCGCGATGACTGAATTTTGTTGACAGTTTGTTCTGGTTTCCAACACAAATGCAACATGTTACCTTTTAGTTTTTAATTTATACTTTAAACCAGGTCAAATACACATCTACTGCACATGCAATCTTTTAACAAACTAAAGAAGCAAATAAAATGTACATAAAATAAAATAAGAAGATAAAATAAGCCTGTATTGATCTTCAGAGGAGAAGTTCAGGTGTTGCAGCACAAAGACAGAAATAAGCTCAGATAAACAGAGAAAAGTAAAAACAAAATAATTAGAAATATATAAAATAAGAATAAAAATAGTACTATACAAGAGCAATTAAACTCCAAATTACAAGGCTCAAGCAAAGTGACATAGTGGTTTAGTAGCAGCAAAGTCTAGAATATATAAGTATAGATGTATATATAATATATATATATATAATTTGTATATAAGTAAACATACGTGATGTTTATGAACTGAATCAGTGTTAAGTGAAATAATAGCCTATTTTCAGTCACTGCGTTGTCAGTCGTGTTGCAGATTTACAAATAAATATTGAACTCAACTAAAATGAAGTATTCTGATTGATTAAGTGAATTTATTTATTTATCTTACGTTAGATTCTCTTAGTTGCTTTAAGTCTTGACAGGTAGAAAAACCCAAAACGTATTCCTCATGGAGCTTTGTTATTGATAAAAAAACTATTAAAAACAGACATTAGTACATTACACATGTACTGTACTGTGAAAAAGTACAAGCTAGTTTAACTTAAAATAGTCTGTAATCTTAAAATCTAGTAATAATAATATGCAGTTCCAGAGAATCTGCTGCTAAATATAATATAATATATATGTATCAATAATAATCCAATAATAGAATATAACTGGAGCCATTCTGCAGCCTAGTGAGTATTTTTACTTTTGATACTTGAAGTTTTTCTGCTCTTACTTTTGCACAATCTTTGCTTTTAAATGAGTATTTTTATTGGGTGATATTACTTTATATACTTTTTAAACTTATATAAAAGACGTCTCAGTACTTTGTCTCGTCAAACCACAACAGTTCAAATGTGTGAAGAGAATCCAACACTAAACTGAGGAATTTAAATGTGTTTTCTTTTGATCAGTATCTTACAAATCAATAACAAAGCACAGCAGCTGTTCACCTCGTGACCTCTGACCTCTCGTGCCGCTGGCGTACGTGCCCCTCTCGGTGTTTGCAGTGGGTGTGTGAGCTCAGCTGTCATCACACTGCTCTCAATGATAACAATATAAATAGACTCCTTATCACCTCATCAACCAATCAAATCAGACTGTTTAGCATGATGTCATACTCACAGAGGGGTATTAATGAAAGGTATTTAAACGTCGTGCTGCGGCCGAGGCTGACAGAGGAAGTACATCTGCTCTCACCTACTAAAGGGCAGACTTACGTAACTTCTGCCATGTGTCATGACAGTTGTTGTACACGATGACATCATTTCAGGTGGTAACAGGTACAGTCCAGCAGGAAGCCGACATCAGCGCTGTGTTTTCTCCTTCATGCTGCTCAGACATCGACGACCCATTTGGACCAAATCTGGTCCAGTTTTTTAGTAATTTAACAGCAGAAACGAGGAAACATGCAGGTGTTAAAAGACTCGCGTTGGGATGTTTCACAGTTTGATGCCGAGCGACGACAAGAAGAGTTCATCTCTGTTTTAGTGACACTGGGAGGAAAAGAAGTGCCCTGTGAAATCCTTCTTATAAAATAATAACTGTAGTCACGGAAAATAATAATAATAATCTATAGACCACACAGACGGCAGCAAATCACAATCAGTAATTATAAAATAAAATATAATATCTAATCAAATTGAGAACTTATAGATAATTAAAGACATGAAGTGGACTAAAATCGGTAAAACAAGTTCCAGTAATGTAAGAAAACGGCTAAATTTATTTTTGTTCGCATCTGAAAATGTGCAGTCGGAACATTTGAAATAGTTAAAATACTGAAGGAAGTTGAAGCTTCAGTTAAAGCGATCAATTGAGATGCAAAGCTGGAGGTGGCAGTCCTTCTATTCCCACATCAAGTGTATAAACTGAAAGACGACGTCAGCTGAAGTGTCAGCTGAACTCTGAAGCACTGAAGGCAGCTGCAGAAAACTGTGTTTGAAAAGTGGAAGTTGTGGGACTGAGAAGACCTGATAATTAAAAAAAAATTATTAGTTTAAAGTTGAAGTGTTGAAGTGTAAGCTTTGGTGTGTAATATATACTAAAGATATAAATACGACAATATGAATGTCGAAAGAATAAAGAGACAATTCAAGTCAAATCAAGTTAAAACAAACAAGTGAAATCAGTTTAAGCTTTCCAATAAAAGTACTAAAGCAGTCTTATTTCCTCAGGCAGGTCTGACAACACAAAGTTCTGATACACAAATCTGTTTTCACTTTTTGGACTTTTCTCTAATCTTTGATTTTTAGAGATATATTGGACCAACAACAATCATCCAAACATCACTCTTTGGTGGGACTGCTAACACCCGGAAGTTAGGGGTCACAAGCAAAAAAAGGTCGGGAACCACTGGTTTCATCTTTAACAAAGCACTTTATTTTATAAGCTTCTCAAATGTTTTTTAATGTAAAACCTTAATCTGAAAAGTAACCAGTAAATGAAGCTGAAACTACAAATGTAGTGAAGTAAAAGTTCAATATTTCCCTCTGAGATGTGGCGGAGGATAAAGTCTACTTGAGTAGATGTATTGTAACGTCGCACTGCAGCAGCTCTAATATCTGATGTAAGTGCAGCTCGTCTCCACGCCGCTGACGTCTGCAGAGGATCCCCCCCGCTCCGCTCTGGACCTTATGAATGAACAAGTGTTTCATGTGGAAATTGTTATTCTAACCACATACATAAGTGTTTCAGGGCTGTTATGGAAAAGTAATTGGCGCAATTACAGA
This sequence comes from Maccullochella peelii, assembly GCA_002120245.1. Taxonomy (NCBI): domain Eukaryota; kingdom Metazoa; phylum Chordata; class Actinopteri; order Centrarchiformes; family Percichthyidae; genus Maccullochella; species Maccullochella peelii. The sequence goes on from LKNJ01000917.1 coordinate 87,158, forward strand.
GGAGGGGGACATGTGTCAGAGGGTCGGGGGCTTTCCCAGAACTCAAAGTTTCCTCTGCAGAGATCTGCTGCAGCCACACGGAAAACAAAGACACACGGCATGATACGCCGCTGCATCGGAGGAGGAGATATAAATGTGAGGCGACAACGACAGGTTAAAGCTGAAGTCCGTAACTTGTCTTGACTTTGCTTTTCTGAGCATGAATATGGCGGAAATGCTAAAGAAGGAGCCGCTAACTGTGCAGCCGACCAGCCAGAGTCCTGCATACTTTTGAAAGATAGTTCATCTTCAGTATGTTTGTGCTACACTGGTATTTTTAGAACCTGATTTTTGGACCTTTAAATCAATTTTTACTTGTTTTTAACCTCTTCAGGCACACAGATCTGTCAGTGGGTCATTTATACACTGAAGTTATCTCTTAGCACGTGTACAGTTTGAAGCTCCAGCGTTCTGCAAACTAAATACACCCGTTACATGTACTCTGGTCCAAAGAAGAGATCCAAACATCATTATGTCTCTGCAGTTTGTTTAGTTCGGAGGTCTGTCCTCACCACTGATTGGTTTTCCAGACTCCTCTCCCTGACAGATGTTGTGAGCATAAGCTTCATGAGTTGACCTTTGACCCGCACTGTAGTCTAAAAATAAACCCGACAGACTAAATAAACTTCTGTGCTGCAGGTCCGGATTTGGCACTTTTGACTGTGTGAACGTCACTCGTGGGAACTCAGAGCTGAGAGGATGGAAATGAGCCTGATGGAAAGACGTTACAGACAAACAACTCTGTGTCTTTTGTGCGTCTTTGTCGTCTTGACGCCATGAACTGGACAAATTGGGCGGATAAAGCTGCAGACCGACTTCAGCCCTGTGTGAAAAAGGACAGTTCCAGCAAAACAATACAGGATCGTCTGCAAAACGTTTGACGTCATCAAGCAAAATGCTGCGGTGGCCAGATGATCGTCACTGTGATAACTATCCAGGGTTGTAAAATCCTGTCTGAGAGCATTACACGCCGCTCAGTGTTTCTGCACCTTTTAAGTCTTTAAACTCTCTCTGTTACTCCAGCTGGACTTCCTGGATCGTGTCTCATGTCTCACCGGGACCTTAAACAACACGCCCCCACCAACATGGCTCCCTGCGCTTGTTTTTTAATGCAGGATCCCTGTTTTGAGCAAAATGCTAAATGTTAGCATGCTGCTAACATTTAGCAGGTATAATGTTCACCATTTTAGTTTAGATGGGAATAAACCAGTAACCATTAACATGTTGACCTGATGGTGGCGCTAGATGAAGAGTCAGAGGATCACCAGAGTTATTACAGTTCATCCTGAGGGGAACATGAACGATGAAGCACATTTCATCATCAAGTAAGCAGGTTCGAACTTCTCTCTCAGCTCTCTGTTTCACTTTGTCACTTTTCATATGAACACCTGAGGTCGACACTAAACACCATAGAGCTCTAAACACTGCAGGTTTGCTCGTATACGTCGAACGAACCGACGCTCGGAGCCGCCAGTGAGGCTAAAAATACTTCTTAACTTTGAGTTTAAACAGAATCAGAGCTGAAGAGGTTAATCATGACCACACTTCTCAGCCCATTATCACTCAGGACTGTGCTCATATTTATATAACGATCACAGTTTACATCCAGTACCAATATTAAGAGCTGATGCAGGAATTAGTTTAGAAAGCAGTTTGCGGAATATAAATTCTGTCTGCTGATCGGATTATTGCAGCGCTCGTGTATTTTAACTTATACTGCCAAGAACTTATTTTATGAAGCTTTTCAAGTATTAAAGCAGTGAAAATCTTCTGGCTGGTGGTTTTTACCTACGTGGGGGGAAACTGAGCTACACTGCAGCGTAAATACGATTTAAACAAGGAGTTATTCTGCTGCAGAAGAAAGCCTCCATAGATTGGTTTACACCTGAACTACCACATGTGGCTCCTCTCTCTGTGTCCACATATTGGCTTTGATTACTGTAATTGGTTCTGAGGCCCAGCAGAAACCAGCAGGACCAGTAAAAAGTACCCTCTCACTAAAGCCATTAACCCTGCCATAACGAGCAGAGGGGGCGGCGGCGGTAAAGTGGCTCCCACTTAGCTGGACAAAGAAAAGCCGAGCAGCCTCTTACCTCCATGTTAAAGGAAATAAAAGTGGAGAGGACGAGGCACAAAAGAGTGTCTGTAACAGGAAACTGAGCGCTGCCACCGGCCAATGAAAACACTTTGCCTCATGTCCAAATCAGAACCACATGCAGGTGGAAATAAGCAGAGAGAGCCGTAATCATCAGGAGGTTCTACTTCCTGAGAATAGAAGCAGCTGGGGGTCTGACGGCCAATCAGCACGCTGGTAGAGTCACACTAACAAGCCAATCAAATCAGTGTGAATGTCAGAAGCCAGGAGAGAAAACAGCTAATGGTCAGTTGTGACATTTTTAGATAAACGCCATCAGAGATCGACCTTGATTAACTTGATTATTTTTGATGCCAAGTTGTATATTTAATATCCTGTGGAGTTTTTAACCTCTCGTAGCGCTGTGGCGCTGAGGGGTCCCCATGTTGTTTATCTCGTCGTGCACTTAAGATATACAGCAATGTGCCAAAAACAGCGAAGAAGAAGACTGCAAGCTAGGAAACATTCATATAAACAATGCAGGATTTAAAAGACTTATGTTTTATGAGGAAGGAAATGCAGTGAGGATTCACACGATTTTTGAGATTTTGGTGAGAAACACTGAATGTAAATATAACTTTTTTTGGTTTGTTTACATGAAAATTCTTTTAATTTGAAGGCCAAACTTTTATTTTTAACATAGTATTTTCGCTCTGTGGTACTCATGCTGATTAAAACCAGTAGTCGCACCAATTCTCAAAAACTTTGAAAGCTGCTGTAACCAGATAACACAGTGCCTTTAAGTTGAGTCCTTGTTCCAGTGCTGTTCCTGGGTCAGTCTGGAGCTGATGTCAAACTAAATTTAGCTCCGTGTTGATTAATGAGCTCCTCGTGGAGGTATTTCCCCTCCAAAAATACTCCTCCAGGTGGAGTTTGTGATGAGCCGTGACACACAGGAAGAAAGATGAGTCTGTCGCTGGAGGTTCTGCATCTGTCTTTAAAGAAGAAGAAGAAGAAGAAGAAGAGGTCACCTGTTCATTTCTATATGTGTGTTGAAAGGACTCGTGTGTTTAAAAGCTGGAGCTCCATTAAGAAAAACAACCGTCTGAGGGACTCCATGTGGCCACACAGACGGCGTCTGGTCCACCACGGTCCAGCAGCTCCTCGGGACGCGCTGGAGAGACGGAGGGAAAAACAATCCATCGTTACACACCTTCATCCTGCTGCTTCACAGCTGCCGCTCGCACCGGCCCGACAGGCAAACACTCTGATCCACGTGAAGATTGTTCCTCCGTCACGCCGAGGAAAAGATTATGTGACAATAACATAAACTGGACGCACCACGTTCACCAGTTTGTCTCGTGACAAGATTGGCTGGTGCTTCGGAGTACATGAAGAAGAAGAAGAAGAAGAAGAAGAAGAAGCAACCAAAAAGCAGAAACAGGTTTTCAGATCTGGAGAGCGCCGTGTTTTAAACGTTGTTGGTCAAGTCATGAAACACATTGTTGAGCTTGAAGGTTCGTTGGAAACGGAAACATATTTAACACAAGGTCCAACTTACGTGCTGTTTCTGAAGCTTTCAACCACATCTTGTGAACTTCTTCAGTGGATGGAGTTGCTCAAGTTGTGGTTGAAATCTTTGGAAACAACAAGTAAGTAAGTAAAAACATGTTGTCAAAGGTTATCAAGAGTTTTTACTTTTATATCAGTTTCACTGCGGTTCTTGGTAGACACTTTTGTAGACTGGTTCCTAACCTCTGAATCACATCTCTGATTTGTTCAGTGATTGACAGCTGCTTCAGCCAGTTGGAGAAACGTATTGACCAATAAGAGGTTTGAGGGCGGGATTACAAATGGCGACGTCATCTCATGACATACCTTGCTAGCTAGCTACGTAGCTACATCCATGAAAAACAGTGACAGAAAATGGTGCCAAGCGTGGAAGTGATGCTTTTATACCATGAATTTAGAATCTGGACAGATTTCTTTGATTATGAATAAAGAGACAGTCTCATGTTAACAGAAAACCAAAAACAACACCAGCAACACTTCTTCCATCATTGTCTCACAACCGCTGACTTCACCAAACAGGAAAATCAATGAGGTCGATTCTGCTGTTGCTTTTTAAAAAATCTTATATCCAAAATGTTCGAATTTGTAAATTACAGAGAAAATCCAAGGAAGGTCCTTGTGACAAAAAGTTTCCTGCAGGATTTCTTTCAAACAGATATTTGCACAATTCACTTGTCATCTCTCTCATTTCTTATTTGATTTTTATTTATTAAATAGTTTTGAGTTCTTTATCTTTTTTCTCATCTCTGTGCTGCTGTAACATGTGCATTTCCCCCCGGGCTTATCTTTTCTTTTGGTCCCCAATTTATTGTGAATAGATTAATGAGTGAGTTTCCCATGAGACCAGGCTCTTAGTTTACATGATAGAACTGTCTGACGGGGGAGGACGGTCTGTGTCCGGGGCCCCGGGGACAATGAAGACGATGAGGAGACTGATGTGAAAACCAGCGACGTGGGCGGATTTAGACGAGTGTGTCTCGCTCCGGCTCTAAATTAAAGAGGTGGGACAGTTCATCAACAGAGTCTGGGAAGTGTCACCTCACACTCACTTATTGGCTTCAGTGACAGTAAAGACGCTGCACTTTCCTGATCTGGCTACCTGTCCAAGTATTCCACATATTCATGATATTAGCTCGGAGAGGGCAGAGAGTCGAGGATGGCTCCTGGCTGTCTGCAGGGGCTCAGACGAACTTCTAGGAAATGAGGTATTCAGAAAAGCTCGGGATTAAGGAACAGACAATTGATAAGTAACCTGGGAAGCTGCTGAGGACGTCCAGCGGTTGATCGACTTACATGAGCTGCGACAGATGAAGAGCAGAGAAATGACAGAGGGGATCTTTCGTATTATATTACGAACGCAAAAATGGACATTTAAGAACCACAATATGACCGGTTGGAAAATCCTCTTGCTAGCCATGTTTCCCAGAGTCCGATGAGAAGAAAGATATCTGTTTCAGTTCAGTCCACTACAGAGATCGGTCCAGGATCTATTTAGCCTAGCTTAGCACAAAGACTGGAAGCAGGGGGAAACCGCTAGCCTAGCGTCATCAAAAGAGAAAAAAATCCACCTTCAACAACTCCAACTCTGTCTGAGTTACATGGTTCTTTGGTTTAGAAATATAAATCTGTGGCTTCAGGAGATGGCAATGTTTGATTTACAATATCAAGTGCAGAGATCGATCCTGAGATGATGTATGTTGTTTACTGAACAGATGCAGAAATAGAAAAGTAAAAAGGAGAACTCAAAGGTTTTAGGAGCAGTTAGCGTTGATGGTATTTGTCTACTAACTCAACAAAACTCAGCTAATTCTTAAATGGATTGGAGACCAACTTATAGCTAACAGCACAGGCAGACTGCCATGAAATTAGCTGTTGATATTCATGGTCCCCATAGGATGAATCCTAGTGTTTTCGGTGGCCTCATGAACTTTCCTCTAGCGCCACCATCAGGCCTAAATGGCAATTTCTACACAAAAAATATCACAATCTGGTGGAGATTGACATGACATTTACAGATCAGATTCCTGCTCCCTAAAGGATGAACCCTTTAGAGTTTAATGACCCCATGACCTGTCTTCTAGCACCACTCTCAGGACAACCATTATGTTTTTAAGTTTAAAAAGTAGTAAAATCCTCAGTGTGTTGTTTGTTTTGTCCGACACGTAAATATTGTTGGTGTAAAGAATATTATTTCAGCCTCCACCAGCAGGAGGTGAAACTTTTATTCGTGTTTATTGCAGATTGTCAGAGTTGTTTGTGTGATTCTTTAACGCCTGTGAAGCCTTTTTAGAAGTTTGCTACCTCCGCTTCAGGCAAGATAACAGCTCATCAGGATGACTGACAGGTGTTGGGGTGAAAAGTTGAGACCGGCAGACCGGGAAGAGGGCAAAACCAACACTAACATCACTCCTCCTTTTCACAGTAAAACTAGCGTTAAACGATGCAGACTGAAACTCACAATATGTTTAACTTTTCTGTATATTGCAGTTTTTATACCCATACTTTTAATCCAGTGAAATATTCAGAGAATTGTAAGTTTTGCTTCATGAAACAAATAAATAATATGAATCAAATAAAAAATAACTGTCACACATGTGATTTGTCTCTTAGAAGTGATATAATTGGTGGTTGTAAGCATGGTCCACCACTTTGGTTCAAACTGAAATATCCCAACTATTGAATTGCCATGAAATTTCATACAGATATTCGTGGTCCTCAGAGAATTCATTCTTATGACTTTGGTGATCCACTGACTTTTCCTCTAGCGCCACCAACACGCAAAGTTTTCACTTATCCTGTGAAACATCTACTTGATCGATTAGCACATTTTACACAGAGATTCACGGTCCCCAGATGATGTATTTGTGGTTTTTAGTCAAATATCTCAACAACTTTTGGATGGATTGCCACAAAATTTGGCTTAGATGTTCATGTTCCCCAGATGATGAACTGTAATGGTTTGGTGATCCTGTGACTTTTCATCTAGCGCCATCATGAGGCCGTTTCAGTTTGGTTTATGACTAAATACCTGCAGAACTAATTCCCATCAGCCTCGGCTGTACTTTGTGTTTACTGCTAATTAGCAAATGCTAACACGCTAAACTTCAGCATGTTAGCAACGTAGTGCAGTAGTAGTGAGATGTGGTGGAAATTAGCATTAAATGGACATACTCAAGTAAAGTACCTTGAAATAGTATTAAGTACAGTACTGGAGTAAATGTAATAGTCAGGTTGGGAGTCTTCCTGAATGAAACCTCCTCGTCCTGCAGCTTCGGCCCGATCCTCAGCAGCCGTCTGGTTGGTGCTCTGCTCGGGTCGCTGCAGACCGAAACAGTAACTGAAACCAGGGCTGGAAGAACAAGTTGAGCATGTATGGTTGAAGTGCTGTCATGAAATCTGAGCTCTTAATTTTAACAGTACAAAGCAATAAAGTAGACCATTAAAACAGCCCCCCCCGCCCTCCACTTCACCACCACCACCACCTCCACTTCCCCTCCTCTCCGCCTTTTCTTCTTCTCTGGCCCGCGCAGCCTGCGATGGTTTTTCCAGTGTTAAACGCCGGCCAGCAGCACCTTTGATGCTGCTCATCTGCGCGTGTCTCAGTCTGCCCACACTTTTCCCCTGCAGCCGTCCAACCGGCCGTCTCAAACGGCTCCGCGGAGAGCGTTCAGTGACTGAACCCAGATGAGGTGAGGGACTCCTCCAAGCCGCCCCGGGGCTCCAGCATTCATCCCAAATGCTTTTATCAGCTGCTAAATGGGACTCGTCCGCCGAGCCAAATGACCTAATATATATATCGTGCCGTTTCTCCCCTGCAGTAATACATCAGTGCCGAGCTGATGGAGTGGCTCTGTTTACAGTACGACTGTTCTCAGCTGCCTCTCAGAGATGAAAAACGCAGTGGGAGATTTTATTGGTCCTGCTGGAGAAATTGTCTTTTCCATTGGCTGCTGCCTTCGCAGATCAGAGGCTGCCTTCACAAAGATCTCTCAGAGTTAAACCGGCTTCACTCTCAGATAAGCCACATGTAGGGCTGGGCCTCCAACCTTCATACTCTGTGGGCACTGACTGAAATGTGTCTGTAGTGTTGGTTGTACTGAAAGTTGGCATTAAATGACTTTCCTTTACTTGTTTAAAGTTTTTGTACGGCTGCTTGAGTTTAGACATTTAAAATTCAGGAGACTGAGCGTCTTTTGTTAAAATGACAAAAAGGTTTTTCTGCTTTATATTTCTCAAACGAAGGTAAAGTACACTGGTGTCTAAGCACACATTTACCCAGGGTTATGGCCTAATGTTGGTAAGACAACTGTACTAAAATGCTTAAGAAGCGTTTTGTTTTGTTGTAACAGTTTGTCAGTTGCTGATAAAAAGAGGAAACAGATCGACTTGTGATCACTGTTGTTGAGTAACAATGAAAAGGGAAAGAGGCAGTAGAGACTGCAGAAACTCATAAGGAAGCTCGTCTGCTGTCTCTTCACAAACTTGCTGATGTTCATCTAGAAGAAGTTTTCTGCTGGAGGCCGCAGCTCGAAGCTGTCGCTCAGCTGGTCGTGTTTTTAGTTTGAAAAAGTCCCACTGACTTTAACCGAGAGTGAGACACTTTTGAGCGACTTCGATGTGTTGATGCAGTCGCTCTATCTTTCTCACCGTCTCTTAAAACCTGCTGCTGGGTCCTGTGAGATCCATCTACACATGGTCTTTAAAAGGTAAATACCAGCAGACTTATACAGATCAATTGTTGAGTGGCTTGCAGATTTCGATATTCATGGTTTCAGATTTCCATTAAATCACATTCCTGCTCCTCAGAGGATGAACCCTTTCCACCACTGCTAAGACTCCAACAACAGATAAACCATCAGTGTGTTGTTTGTGCTGCCCAACACTTTTATAGCCTCGACACTTGTCAAACACAACATTCCTCTGAACTTTAAGAGTTTTCCAGCACAGTAAATCTGAACGGGACAAAGGTCGAACTGACAGAAGCTTCATTGTGTGAAGGAAAGCGGTGACTGGCAGCAGCATGTCCTTTATCTCAGACGCAAACTAAACAAGGATCCAACCAGTTTCATGCTTCCTTCTTTTCCAACATTCCCCGTCTTTTCCACTCACTTCCAAATGTCACTTGGCTATTAGCAGCAGGACTGAAAGGCTCTGTGTGAGTCAGATCTCTAAAATACTGAAGACCAGCATGTTGGCTGTCCTGAAACCCTCTCACATGCAGCTGCAGCTCATTTTCACTCGTCATAACAGAAAAGGCCACAGAGATGTTGAGTCCTGATAGAAGTCATGCTAAGAAGTCTGCGACCCCGGTGACTTCAGAGGATCTCTGCTGTCTGAAGAGCTTGTTTTAAAAAATACTCAGAAGCTGAGCCGATACTGACTGTACCTGCAGAGAGGTGGGGCAACAAAACATTACATCCACAATCAATCAGTAGCTGCGTTTACATGGACCCCAATATTCCACTAATTATCTGACCCGATCCAGCCCGAAATATTAGATATTAAATCATATGAATATAGAAATATTGTCCATGTAACTGCAGCTAGTGAGTGACGACAGACACCGATAAAAGATTCATGTAAATTAGTTTATTTCTGGCGTTTAAAAGAAGCTGTTTCCCAACAGCAGGAACAACAGCTCTGCAGCTCCTTTAAGATCTTCATCAGGTAAATAACAGACAAGTTCATCACTCAGGTGGTTGTGATCTGCATGATTGAGAGTCAAGCTTCTCTCAGACTGGACCAATCAGAGCAGAGCTGCATGACACTGTCTGATACTCCCATACAGAGTTTAAATCTAAAACATCAGAAATTCAGTCAAATATGAATCAAGAATCACAGAAATACTATATAGAAATGTAGAAAAACAGTAATATATTACTTTCCCAAAAGGGTTTAAACAACAAAAGCAATATATTTTGCAATAAATTTCACCAAGTAGATCTGGCGTGACGGCACTTTAAGAGTGATAAAGGTGTAACAGGTGGAACGTGATTAACAGCAGAGTGAAGGAGAAGCAGAAGAGGATTCACCTGTGTGGCTCAAAACCAAGCACACCTGTTTTCTTCTGTTTATTGGAAGCTGAAACAGATGGATTTATAATATATATGTTGCTGTCCTTTCATGTTGAAGCTGCAGGATGAGCCGTCTGCCCCGCGGCTCCTCTAATGTTCCACCAAGCAGGCAGAAAAATAGAATCAGCTTTTCTTTTTAAATTCATTAATGAAGTTAAATTATTATTTGTTGGAATAAACGTCCAGACTGTTTTTATGCACAGCTGATTCCTGTAAGGATGAATCAGGGAAGTGGGTCATGATTAATGTGTTGTAATGAACTGAATGAGTGCAACGCTCCACTTCTAAAGAATATAGTAACGATGGCATTAGCCTCATTACAGGGAGCTCTGTAAGCCTCAAAATGTCTCATTGTGTTGGTTTATTTCTGCTGTAATATATCACCACAGTCCGACTGCACATGTACAAGCACACTAATATTCCACTATTATTCTGAATTTGATGCAGGTCATGTAAACAGCTGATTTCGTTTGGATATTCCAAATGTAACATTTTCCCATTAAGACATGTGGGACGTGCAGGTATTATTCAGGTTTTAGGAGCGTTCTCTGGACGTGTTTACAGCTCGCTCAGAATCTGCGTCTCAGTCTGCAGGGCTGCAGAAGAAAAGAAAAGGAGAAACACAGCGACTTTTAAATGTGATGAAACTCCGACCTTTTCAAGAAGGAACGAATGAAAGAGGGAGGCAGAGTTCACACGGTCCAACAAGGCTGCATGTAAACGGGAACATTAGTGGAAGATTCATCTTCATCAGCAACATGGAAACAGCTCAGCAGGAATATTGTCTGTTTCAGAATCCGCTGAAAGCTGAATATTTTGTGCGTGTAAACGCAGTCAATGCGTCATAAATAACAGAGTTTTTAGTCACAGACTTTTATATTTTGCAAAGAAATCTTGCAGGGTCACTATTTGCAAGACTACAGCTAGATTCCTTTTGAGATTATTTCCCATCATGCTCCTGGTGGAAGTTTACAAGTAGAAAAATGGAGCAGAAACAGAAGCAGCCTATATGCTGCATTAGGAAACTCCAAGCAGAATATGCTGTTTACACGACCCGCGTCAAATTCAGAATATTGTCAGATTCGGAATAACAGTGGAAAATGAGTATGCATGTAAACGTAGTCACTGTGTTTAGATGTGAGAGGGTGTCCGACTTTAGTCTTTCCAAAGTGTATTTTAGGCATTAGCTATTGAAAAAGAGCCCTGGATGTTGTGTAACCCGACCTGCGAGGATCGTGCATTTGCAGGTTTTACTCGACCAATTGTTGAGTGAAATCTTCAACATCTCATTTCCTGAGCAGCAAGCCGTGTTTCTGAGAGGCTTCACGGTCCACCAATCAGAGCTGACAGCCGGCTCGGTCCTTGGCCACCGACTTCCACCGCTAATGCAGGCCACGGAGAGTCCACAATGAAAAGAGGGCAGTGTTTGAGCGCGCCTCCTGCACAGAGAGAGCGAGGCTCCGCACACAAACAAACCATTTGGATTTAATTTAGATTTACCAGCTCTGAAGGAGATCCGAGTAAATCCTGACAAGAGGAAGGAAACACAGAGGGACCGAGGTTGTGTACGAGTCACTGAGGGGAGGAATAGGAGTATTTGTCTGACTCGGCCTTAATTGGAAACACAGGAGTAGAGGACTGCCCCCCCGACTTCACTAAAGTACAGACTCAAGTTTTTAAAAAGCGTTTCACTGGATGACATCATGCAGAGAGACGAGGCCTCAGGTGGGCTGACAGGAGGTCACAGACAAACTTCACTGGAACAACGGCCATGTTAACGGCCATGAAATCAAAATATACTTAAAGTACCAGAAGTGATGCAGAACGGTCCATTTAATAATATAATAATATATATATTATTGGATGACTCCTAAAACCTGGAAATGAGTTTGAATAAAAAGAGGAGAACAGAAAGATTTGAGCTCTTCACAAACACACGGTCGGGTAGCTAACAGCTAACATTTGTGCCGTCAGAACACTTTCTGTTTGTAGCGAATAAATACGACCTGCACTGGTCAAATTCATGAGAATATACACAGCTTCTGATAAGCACAGATCTTTTGGACGCTATTCACCTCAAGTTTCTACTAACTTTGTATGTAGTTGCAGTTCTTCTTCCCTCGAGCCTCGAGCGTGTGTCTGAAACATAAACCCATCCGCCTGATTGGTGACGTGGTATAAAACGCAACAAAGTCCGCGTAACGAGGTGGATGGACGCACAGGACTTTCACCCTGGAGCCCGGGGAAAACCTAAAGGGTGCCTTGTGTGTCTGTATGAGACGTGACGAAGTAGCGTCGGGATCTGACGAGCTGCGATGAGAACGCTGTGAAAATAACTTTTAGAGTCAGTAGCAGTTCTGGAGGAGAACACGGTTAAAGAAGCTCTTAAAGATTAGCTTCTTGCTTTGTGAAGTCTATTAACACAAACATCTCTTCACATTAACGCTGACAGCAGGCAGAAGGTCACGAAGCACCGGGTTGTTCATTAACCAGCAGGAGACAAAGACGACGTAAACTAAAGTGGCATTAAAGTCACTTCTCAGCTGGTAGCTGCTGGGACTTCACTGCTTCCCCTGCAGACAGGAAGTGGAGCCCTGAAGACGAGCGGACCTCACATCCAAATATTCGTCCTTGTTGACGAACTGTTGGCTGACAGCATGTGAACGTCTGCAGCAGTGACTTCCTGTGTTAATCAGTGGAAGGCGAACAGCGCTCTGTCAGCAGACCAGGAGCTGTGAATCATCAGCCCGCCACGAGGCGTTTATTCATCGGGGAAGTCCGGATCCACTGGGTGCTAATTTGGCCCCGAGGGGCCGTTTGTAACCTTGATGAAGATGTGGTGTGAAAACAACAGAGGGGGCTGCTGCCGGGAGAAGAAACCAAACCACGCATGATTCCTGATGCCATTTAGGGGTTTTATGTAAACAGGCTGCCGGGTCATTTATAGTTATTAAGTTTACTTTCACGGTGACTCAGTGAAAGTACTGACGCCACACTGTAAAAATACTGCGTTAAAGTAAAAGCCCTGCATCGAAAATGTTCCTTCAGATATGTTTTGTGTGTAAAAATCTTAATTAGTAAAGTAACTCTAACAATATAGGTTTGTGATTGTTTATATTTGGTACTTTGATTATTGGTTGGGATATTGGTATTTATTGTTGGGATCACGGTGATAACTGACAGTTCTGGGCGTGACGCTCCTGATTTAGGCACCTGTGTGCAGCAGGCAGAGAGGGCGAGTGGCTCGCTGTCTTTTCTGTTTGATCGCTGTGATTATAGGTTCAGGGCATGTTATACTGAGTTATCCTTTTTTCACTTAATAGAAGTTATTTAACTTATCCTTCTTTTGATCTCAGTCTGTTTTGTTAACCCGGCCCGACTTCAGCCTCTCAGCGACTTTTTGTTTGTTTCCCGTAGTCGCTACAACGATATTGCCCCCTGAGATGTAGTGGAGTACTCCAGCAAAGTACAAGTACCTCAGATGTGTACAGTACTTGAGTAAATGTACGTAGTTAATTCCACCACTGAATAAAATCTGTAAAACAGCCACATAGAAAAAGTAAAGTTTGAGTCAAGAAAATACTTATTTGTTCTCTCAGTTCAGTCATTTGTAACCTTGAATTACTTCCCACATTCATGGAGACACTTTAGCTTTTGTATAAACTTTGACGTCCCTTAAATGTACTTTATCGGGTCCCAGATCGTTATAAATCTGCTTCGTGCTGCTTTGACATCAGCGAGACGTTAAGAGGACGTGCGGATGCTGAGACTGTGCTGCAGGTGATCAGGTGGAATCCATCAGTTCTGTCTCATGTGGTTGTTTGTTGTTGGAGGCCCGCTGCAGGACTCCGTGCACCTGCGGCCGCTCAGCCTGCAGCCTTTTATTGGTCTTAAGACCCGTGGGAGGTGAGCAGTGGCCCGAGCTGGTCCCACCCAGCCTTTCCACCGGGGTGTGCTGATCCAGATGTCAGCACATACCAGCACTACAACAAAGAGGGCAGGATTTACCTTCAATCCCCCGACCTGTTGACAATAGCTGCCAGTGCTACTGTGGGAATGTGCTCTGTTATGGTGAGACCCTTCAACCCATGAGGCCCCTCCAGACTCTGGTTCTCTGGGTGGGATGAATGCAGGCCTCCAGCTGATGTGGACTTTGATCAGGGCCAGCAAGATGTTAACTAAAGTGTGTAAATATAAACAACAGTTTAATGTGATTTAGTTAAAACGCTCTGGACTTTCCAGAGCGGATACTGTTCACCGAACGAATGTGGTGAGAATCAACTGAAACGATACTGATCAGCTGGTTCCTGTTCTTATCGACAGATCAAGATCAAGAGACTCTGCAGAGCCAGATTCAACAGATAAGTTGTGCAAACAAATTATCTTGTGTGCACGTGAAAAAGAAATGTCTTTTGGGACATCAGCGGCTCCATAAGATCCTTTAAAAGCCAAACAAAACAGGAATATATTTCCCTATAGGCTACGACTTTTATAATCCACCAGGAACTTCAAACTCAATAGCTGTGTTGTTTAGTCCGGTTGAATCGGTTCAGTCCCTCCATCTGACCCGACTACAAGACCAACTCTGCAAGTCTGAGCTGAATGACTTCCGTAGCCAGGTGAGCTTTGCATTCTGGGATGCGAAATGAACAGTTGCTAACAGCTAGCTGTAGTGAATGAGTGGAGGTCTGATCTGGACTAGCTTCCTGATATCTGGGCTTCTTCAGGACCTTCGTCCTGTGTTTACTTTCTCTCTCCCGCCCCCCCAGACACACCTAACCAATGAGAGGAGAGAACGATCTCACCTGACTTTTAGTGATGCACTTCGGTTCACAGATATTTTTATTATCATTTATCGTTTTGTTGTCAGTCGCTCCGCTCACCACTTTGTTCCAGACTGAAACATCTCAACAACTATTATGGGATGGGTTGTAATGAAATGTGGTTCAGACGTTCATGTTCCCCTCAGGATGAACTGTAATAACTTTTCATCTAGCGCCACCTTCAGGTCAACATGTTAACGTGTCCAACACTTTCTGCAGAACTACAGACATTCCCATCAGCCTCAGCTGCACTCTGTGTTTACTGCTAACGAGCTAATGTTAGCATGCTAACACGCTAAGCTAAGATGGTGCACATGGTGAACATGATACCTGCTGAACATCAGCATGTTAGCTTTGAATATTTCCAGTTGGTGCCTGATTGATTGGAGTGATTGATCCTGTGTGTCTGTTCAACGTTTTGTGTGTGTGTGTGTGTGTGTGTGTGTCCCTGCAGGTGTGCGTGGCTGGCTGGAGTGTGTATGTTTATGTATCAGGGTGGGGGTGCTATGGGAAGGTTTCGGCTGATCTGTCCAATCTGCGATACACTGACTTGCTGTCCTGGGAAGGGAACTCCAGGCACTGATCAGCCAGCTTTGGGGCTTAGCTCCTCTAATGTGCTCCAGACAGCAGAGGCAGCCCTGCCCTCCAGAGGCCTCAAAACACCCCATCAGCACATCCAGCGCCTGGCTGCTCTCCAGCTCCTACACCCTCTCCACCTCAGGTTACTTTCACAGGAGTCGGATCGTACAGAGAGGTGTCCTCTCCAGCTGCTGACACATCTGTCTGTTCACACTGGACTGTGATTAAAAATGAGATATCAGTGGCATCATTAAAGATGAGACTGTAACGACTTCTCGTCTGTGTTGGTTCAAAAGCGGAGTTTCAGAGTTCATCCTTGACTTGACAAAAGAATCGCAATTCAGCGTCCATTTAGCAGCTGTTCTTCTGTAGAGCTAAAGCAGATAAAACGTTAAATATATTCATCTAAGCTGTGATTTCTTAGTAACTATAAAAGATATTGAGAAGCTGAATAAATGTAAAGATCATGCACACAGTATATATATATATATATATATATATATATATATGTCATGGACATAGTGTACAGAGTGTAAATAAACAATCAGACAGTTTAATACGATCTACTGTTTGACATGTAAGTGGCAGCAGAGACACCTTGTCTCTCTTGGTCCTCATAACAGGCAAAATGGTGACCTGAGTGACAGTTCAAACTCTGCCCGAAGGGGGTGGTGTTCAGAAGGGAAGCAGCCTTCCTAACAGCTGCTTGCTGTACAGGTCTGTACCTTCGATGAGGCTACCGAGCCTGTTTTTGTTGGCCAAAGTCAGGTTACCAAACTAAGCACCGATGCGGAACATTAAAGCTGATTTAATTAAACTTCTATAAAAGAGAGACGTCATGTCGGAGGAGGAAAAAAAACACATTTCAACATCTGACGAGTCTCAACAATCGGATTTCAATCCGTCTCGATTGTTTTTTGGATGCTTTTTTAGATCGCTGCTCGATCCACGAGACACGTGAAGCGGCCGTGTAGATGAGGTCACAGTGTTTTAAACTGTCTAAAGTTTAAAATGGATTTTTCAATAAGAAAACAAAAGGCTCACTCCTTCCACAAAATAAATACTAGTACTTGTTTTCTAAATACGCTGAAGGTTTCAAAGTTTTGTAGCTGAAAGTATGCGGGAGCGGCATCATTGATCATTGATCTCTGGTTTCGGCTCCTTCGGCGGTTCAGAGCTAGCTTCAGCTGGGAGAGCTGCTGTGTCAGGAGGTCAGCGCTGTGAGCTGAGGCGTACTGTGAGGGTAATATCCTCACCCTCGGGGGAAGTGTTGACCCAGCGCTCACCCTTCCTGCTGTCTGGAGTCTGGATGTGTCGTGTTCACTTCTCGGAAGTAGCCCTCTATTTTAGGAAGAGATAAAACTTGTGGGTGGCACCGAGGAGACAGGAGTCCTCCGCTGGAATCATCATCACACATGATTCGGGACGTCACACAGTGGAATAAATAGTTAAACTAAATAAGCTCGAGGTCCATTGAGCAGCTTTTCTGTAGCTTTTGATCATTTCACATGAGCAGAATCAGAAATCAGTTTATTGCCACATACAAGGACTTTGCGTTGGTGCATAACGGACAAATCAGCGAGCTTCTCACGGCGACACGTCCAGTTAAACTCATTCATATCAGATCAATAATTTGACTTAATAGTTCTGAACCAGGACCTTCAGTATTTGGTAATAAGGCGTGTCAGATACAGATTAAATCAACATTTAGGTAAATGAAAGTAATAAATCAGACTGGACTCAGTATCGGCAAATAATCAATATGAAAGGACTCTGATTGGGATCAGGGCTAAAAAAGTAAGCTTGATCGGGACGTCAGTTATAAGGATGCTGTGTAATATGTGATATAACCATTTAAATGCATTCACTATTTCTGTACTACAGTATACTAACTGCAATACTCTGTGACTGGCTGACAAAGGTGAAGCTAAGGGTGACTTTGTCCCTGTGTGCAGCTTCTGTAGTTTCAGACTGTCTGTTTTCACATGTTCTGACCCTTGACCTTTCTGCTGCTTCTTCTTCTTCTTTCTGTGTTAGTGCCAAAATCTAAACTTGTACAAAATGGCATGTAATAATCGAGCTGGCAGGTTGTTTCCTGTTTGTGGTCCAACGTTGATGGATTCAGTATTTAATGAATCAGGACCCGTGTGTAACGTAAGAGCAGTGTGTGTCAGGTCTGAGGACGCGTGCCCTTTTCAAGCAGCGACAGACTCTGTTAGTGCGTTCGAAGGAGGCCAGCAGGGCGACATTTAAAACGACCTGATCGTCTTCGTGCGAAGGCGGGCGGCTGCTCGTCTCACAGAGCCACCAAAACAACCGGAGGGATGAGTCATCGGGCCAAAATAACCCAGACCGACTGTTTGTGTCAGTAAATAACATTACACATCAGCTGCAACAACTAATACTAGGAAACTGAATGCCTTAAATTTCCATTAATTATCCATTAATAGTGATGTAGTCAATGTATTTTTCATGGGAATTTAAAGGGACAGTTAATGTAATTTATGAAAGTATTAATATAAAGTGTATTTATTTAATTATCAGTATGGTTTAAGGACTTTAAAAGGGGTAAAAAAAATCCCTTTGAATTGACGAAATAACATGAAAGCTTAATTTACACAAAGGGGCTTTGATTTTTTAATTAAGGTAAAACTTCAGGGACGGCTTTCATGCTATTTGGTAAATGTTTAACCCCTAAAAACCACCTCAAACTGCACAGATAATCCACTTAAAACCCCTTAATGTATTAATTTACCCCTAGTTATACTTAGTAGAAGTACAGTACTTTCCACCACTGAGCTGTGCTCAGTCAGCGGTTCCCAAACTTTATGGCTCCTGGTCCTTTAAAACTGTGTCATTTTAAGTTTTTTTAACGATGTAATTTAACTTTTTTTGTGGTAAAACCATCTCGGACACAAAGTATTATTCAGGGCAGAGTGTTTTTTGTGTCTTAACACACGTCTGGAGGGGATATTAAATATATTTAATCAGTAAATCATCTCGTGACCCCTCAGACTTACCTTTGGGACCCCTTCGAGGGGTTCCCAACCCCCAGATTGGGACCTACATCAGCGGTCCAGCGTCTCCCCGTCAGTCCACAGCTCATTACAGCTAGCTGAGCGTTAGCGCTCTGACACTGTCGTCATCCGTCACGTCGAGTCGTCGCTGCCTCCAGTAATTCACCCGGCGGTTACTTCCCCGTCAGGAATACATGCCGTAAAACTCAGTTGTGTTTGTCCTGAGTAAATTATACATGTGCAGTATTCATGCTGTGGTTAACCAGCAATGTAAAATCATTTTCTACCCAAAACCACTGTGTGTCTGTGCCTCCACAGTCCATCTCCCAGACTCTGCCCTCACTCTGTAAAAATGCAGCTCAGTTCTTGCAGCAGCCCCATCACTTTCTGACCGGGCAGAGTTATTTTTCGGGGTATTTGATGCTCAGGAATGCCTGTCAGCTTCTCAGATTTGCATAAGTGAGCAGCCAGCTGACTGGCGGAGGCGAAAAGGGCTTCTCAACATCAGGTCTGGCTGAACAGCATGTGGCTTTAATACAGATGCTCAATTAGAAACCAGAGGTAATGTAGTGGATTTGAGGTCTGAGGACTCGCTGCTGATGCTGAAACCGTCGAGAGCAGGTTTGTTTAAAAGAGCCAGAAGAAGGAAAACAGCAAATGTTCATCCAGAACAGCAAAACTAACGTCACATTAAAACAGCTACTACACTGTAAAAATATTACTTTTTTAATATTAAATACATTTCCTTTGTGCTTAAAGACCAACCAGCCAAACAAAGAGAAACAGAACGTATGTGTATGTCGATATTTACACAGCGTTCGTACAAAGTCTTGAAAGTTTTGAAAATGCTTAATTTTAACCGTTAT
Organism: Maccullochella peelii; assembly: GCA_002120245.1. Classification (NCBI taxonomy): domain Eukaryota; kingdom Metazoa; phylum Chordata; class Actinopteri; order Centrarchiformes; family Percichthyidae; genus Maccullochella; species Maccullochella peelii. Next base: position 106,202 of record LKNJ01000917.1, read on the forward strand.
GTTTTCAAGGTTTGGAATATGCTTGAATATTTGAAATGAAACGATCCCGTCGTCATTTTTGTTTGTTGTCTCCTGGAATTTACAGTGTGATGATAAAGGCTTCGAGAGTCTGGAAAGTTTTAGTTTAGGTACCTTGAAAATGCTTGAAAAGGAGCTTGAATTTTACTTTTAAAAAGCAGTTCGAACCCCCGTATACATAACAAACACAACAGATCAACAACTTCAAAAGTATTTTTGGCTGCTGACACCGAGATCATGTCTTTTTCTGGAGACTTTGGGGTTTTATCCACAGAGTTTACACATGTTGGGTTTTTCAAGGTTGATTCTGACATTTGTTCGGGCTAAAATATCTTAAATGTAGCCGTTTTTTAGGGAATAAATAAATATATTTAAAGGGGTTTGATATATATTCTCCACAATAATTGCATACAGCCCTTTAGAGAAAGCTTTACAGACCATAATGTAGGGAGATGCCAGGTACAGAGTTTGATTGAACAGCTGAATGAAATAATGAAATGTTGGGTGGGTGGGGTGCTGGGGAATTAAAACTCATGACCTCAGCATTTCTAAAAAATCCTGGCAACAGAAACACAAGGCTTGGTGTGAATATGTTGCGTGTAAATTTAGACTTGGTGTGGAAAAACCTTAATCCTTTAATAGTGCCATATTGTGGAGCTACATATCTTAGTAAACACATGCGTGTCTGAGCTGCAGTGAGCACTGAACAGAACTCCTCAGAGACTCTGACAATTTGTTTCTTAAAGTTTATCTAATTTTCCAACATTGCGGTTGCCAACATGTTTGGGAAATAAGCAGTGATGTCAGTGTTTTGTGCCTCTCTGCTGTTTAAATGAGGCCAATTTGGACGATCTGTTGAGGATCTGCAGGTCCAAAGGAAAGCCCAGAGGGCAGCTGAGGGCCCGCTCAGAGATGATCTGGGCGTGGACCGCAGGGTAAGATGTCCTTAACCTATCAGATTGATGAACACTTGGACTGCTCACCTAAGAACTGGTTTGTTTATTGGTTTTGGAGAACCACCCTGGAGTCCTTGAAGCGGTTCCAGGTGCTTCGATCGGGTCTGACAGTGAAACAGAGCCGAGCTGAGAGAATGAGAGCGGGAGCTTTAGGAGAAACTGATGACACAGCTGAGACTCTGCTAACGCTTTAAGATGGAAGGATTTTAAAAAGAGGAGAGGTTTTCGTGTTAAAACACGTCCTGGTCTTCGCCCTGTTCCCACTCAGGTTGACCCACAGATTCACACTGTGTATTTGTCCGAAGTCCTGGAGTCACGAATCTGGTGACTTTAGATTCAACAAAGTCAAAAAAGACTCGACTTTAACACCAAAGACTCGTGACTTTGCTTGGAAGTCCAAAGATACAAAATGATGAATGTTTTCCTCTCGGTGGATATACTGAATAAATCGATCATGTTGGGTGAGCAGGAGGGAAACGTATAGATACAAAAATTAAACAGAGAACTGAAAACAGAACTTCCAGGTTCTGTTCCAGAAGTGAGAGAACCTCCCGTCAACATTCGTAACAAAGCTAATAGCTAAAGATCCAGCCTGGGAACAGATTCTCACTCCACAGCATGTCGTGTGGCTCGCTTATGTTTAGATGAGGACGGTGATCTAATACCGTTTAATATTTGTTTTTTTAGCAGCCTTTAACGAACACCATTTCCCATAAGCCCTAGATGTTCGCGAGCTAAACGTCACTAAACGGGCATGTTCCTGCCCAGCGCGCGCAGAGCAGACCAGGTGTTTTGCTCGTGCAGGTGCACAGGTGATGTAGTCATTAGCTCACGGAAAGAGACAAATTATCTGGAGTGATAATTGTCGACTGTGCGAGCGTCAGCAGTGAAGATGCCACAGGCTTCCGGTACTGTTAGCTTGCTAGGTGTAGCCAAACCTAGCTGGTGAATGAAACCAGAGCTGGTTAGCTAATTAGCCTTGGGTACAGGTAAAGATGGTTGGTTTCTCATGTCATATAGGAGTAATTACCCGTTTCTGATCACGTCAACATCCAATAAGTAATTATGATTGGGAAACTCTGTTCTGAAAGTTCAGATATTTTCCGACTTCATAAACTTTTAATAACCAAACAAAGTCTGTCATTTAAAGAACTTTAACCCAACTTTAATAAATATAGTGCCATAATGTCAGTTTACAGCATCTTTAACCCTCACATGGTCTGGAGCTGTCGGGTGAAGTGAACCCTGGCAAGTCATGAACATGGGAATCCTTTCTACCATCCGTCCCACATGATGAGCCCATCAATGAGGCCTAAAGTCAGAACAGGTGTTTGAATGCATCGGCCGAAGGCCTCGACGCAGACGTTCCAGCTGCCAGATGTGTCTGTGGAAACACGAGGGCTCGTATCTCTGACTGAGACATCAAAACAAACGCTGTGAACGAGAATTATCCTTTAAGGTGTTGCTCCATGCAAGCTACTGAAAAGTAAATCACATTAATGCCCTGAGATCTCAGCAATAACACTGGTAAGTAAAATGTTATCAACACCATTAAGAATGACGGCCAAAACTACAAAATGAGATCCAGGCTGTAAAAAGGTTGAACTTTCCTTTAGTTCAGTATGTGGAAGGTTTGGATCTGAAACCAAACAGCATTCTTCCTTTCAGCTGTAAACTCTCTCCAGTATAAAGTTTGGGGGTTTCCCATTTTATGCATTTAAATGATTAATTATGAGCAGCACAAAAGACTGAACTCCTCCAACCCGGCGGTTTGAGTTCCTGCATCAATACCTCTTTGATTCAGACAGTGGCTCTTTATAGGAGAGCAACTAACAGGACTCACATCAGCAGATACTGTTCCTCAATAAAGGAAATGTTTGCCTTGGCCTTCGGGGAAAAGGCTGACTCCCTCTTCCTCCTCTGACAACCTCCCAGGGAATGTCCAAGTTTGCATGACACAAGTAGGGATCTCGCTCCAGTCCTGGTCTGTGGTGGTGGGGGGGGGGGGGTTTGTTCAAAAGAAGCCGGAGAGCTGCTTCATAAACCGGATACAGAGAAATGTTCCTCAGTGGAAGGAAAAGGAGGCTTCAAAGAGCGATTTATATGGGGAGTATTATAAACTCTGGAGAAAATGACCACACGCAGAACTGCTGAACAAACAGTCAGCGCTGCGAGAAAGCAAAGAATTACTTAATTCTCCTCTTAAAACATAAACCGTGAAACGGATTATTACACACAAAGAAGAGCTAAATTGCGCAGGTATCGGGTCACATCAGCTCCAAAGTTCCCGTCTGATTACTTAGAGCTGCAGCCAGCTGACAATTTACACTCTGCTCCATATATTTACTCTGTATACGTTTCTCTGTAATGGTTCCCTGCAGTTCAGACTCAAAGACACACTTGTGGAGGAATCAGAAAGCTGGTGCCTCAAATTCCCCAAAAGTGTTGTTCAGCATCACTTTGTGGCCTTATCTGAGATCTGGTTGTTGAACTCTGCAGCGGCTGAGGGTAATTTAGCAGAAAGGAAAAATATTGGCTAAAGGTATTCAACTATAATCCAATTTCATGTTCATGTGCACTGCGGCCAAGACTGACTTTCCCCTCTGAGGCACCTTTTCTATACATCTCTCCCCGTGTCGTTTCAGTATTTTGGTGTTTTACAAATGAAAAATATCTTCCACACTGTGTCAATGTCTGTTTATTTGATTTACACAAGAGTTGTTAGACCAAAACCAACACGACTCGTTGATTTAAATCACATTCAGCAAGTGTTTAAACTGTTAGCATGATTGCTTTACAACACCGGTGCTTTGTTACTGGGAGAATTAGCAACAGAAAAGACAGGAAACAATATCAAACACACATCTCAACATAAGAACATTAGAATAATTAGTCCATGTTCTGTGTAGAGCTTTTGTTTTAAAGCTGTGATAGTGCAGCTGGTTAGTTAATGAGCAGCAACACAAAGATAGAAGATTGAGCCGCTTTGGAAACGGTTAGACGAACCAGTTCGACCACCAAAGAAACACAAACTGAACCGTTTAACTTACCCGACCTATTTATATGACCTGTACCAAACGGCCATCTTATAATACACACAGCGCTCTAGACTTAAAATAAAACTACAAACTACTGAGCGATAAGCTGATACCTGAGTTTATCGCAGGAACATCAGCTGATATGTCGGCCGACACGCTTTAAGAAACACATTAACTGTTTACATCACATTCCCAGTTTGTGTCTTGCAGACTGATTATAGCTACGCTGTGAGCTTATTTTCCTCTGGCAGCAGTAACTTAAAAACACAGACAATAGTAAACCTGCAGTGCAGAACTTTTGTCTCCCCCTTCTGGCAGTGAGAGTAATTACACAAACACCGTCAACGCCGGCTCACGACTGTACCTGTATGTCTGCAGGTCAACAAGCTACAGCGACGGTTATCCGTGTTTGTTTCTTTGACTGTAACGCTTCCTCTGAACGCAGAGTTTCTGTTTTATCTGGAGCATCAGAAACTTTTCTCGGCCAGCGCGGGAAAGTCAGCACAGACACCAGATTTAAAAACTCCGGTATACTGTGAGAGACTGAGAGACTGACCTGCAGGTGAAAGGCTGAATCGGCACTGTGTGAACTCGTCTGGTAACGGACATTCAATTATATGTAAAAGTCCTGCACTCTGGTTTTAAACCTGCAGTATGAAAACGTATTCAAATAAGAAGATCACTCTGTGATCTGGAGGAAGGACCTTCCCCCGCAGACGCAGGGAGATGCTGCAGAGCTGAACCAGTAGAACGGGTGAAATGTGAAAGTGTGCGCTGATGTTTTGGGATGTGATTCAGAGATTGTGAGTGCAGCTCTTGGCTCTCTGAGCCGCTCTGTGAGGCTGCATGCATCAATGTATTTACTGTTCTCCTATGTCAGTTTGGAACAGCGAGGCCACCAGCGACTCGCCAATTTACTGACATCACCGGCTAAATAATACCACTTATGAGAATACAAGCCCCGCCCTGAAGCTGGAGCCGGCTTCCCTGAGCTTAATTTAGCTCTGAATCACTGCAGCCATTATGAAACCTCTCAAAAGTGTATTCATGCCTCGCGCCCCTCCAGCATCTTACCTCCTTTTTCCACACGACTCCTCGCTTCGCTTCACCCTGCTGAGTCCACACATCATCACGCCTGCAGAGGGCGAGACGCCTCGCATTGTGTTTTCATCAGGGGGGAACGTAACTGAGTACAAATGTCAGGTACTCGTGCTTTATTTACATTTTGTTTTACCCACCACACCTCAGAGGAAATGTTTTTACCACATTTATCTGATACCTTTAGTTACTCTACAAATTAAGATTTTTACACAAAACACATGAAGATTTGTTAGAAATGAAACTCCCCAACAGTTTATACAGCTGATCGATCAGTCCATTAATCCATAATGCAGGACTTTTACTGCTAACAGAGTATTTTTACAGTGTAGTATTAGTACTTTTACTGCAGTAAAGAATGTGAGATATTTGGGATTTTTGCTGTTTTATATTTTACTTCTCTTCAACATGTTTAAATGTATTTTAGGAAGCGTGCATTAGCAATGAGTCGTTCCTGTGCATGATCTCCTCTGCAGGTTGAGGACTTTCTCTGAAACTGGTATTTGTACTTACCTTCCAAATTTGGCAAAAAGCAAATCTATTCCCCATGATTTTTTATAATTAATTCAAGTCCGGCAGTAGAAGCGTCGCTAAGAAGCAAATAACAGCCTGAAAGCAGAATCTGTGACGTCACAAATATGTTTTACTTTGCACTTCCTGCTTCTCTGTCTGCAGCTGCTCGGTGTCAGTTATTAAAGATCTGTGCTCAGCGTAACGAGCTCTGCCGTCTCAAATGAGGTGCAGAGAGTTCAGGTTGATCCAGTCGATCACACACGGCGACGGTGACTCAGTCTGTCTCTCAGCAACATGACGTCGCCCTCAGAGACGGACCACACAGGCTGAGAGACGCTTAAAGAGAGCAGAGAAGAAGAATGTCAGACATCTTTCATCCACTGAAAGTGGAAACTCAGGCCAGTCAGAGGAAGAGGATGAGTGTTAAAAAATACAATGTATGAAGGAGAATCTGAGCAGACGGCAGCCAATCCCAGAGGGGGTGTGTGTGTGTGTGTTTATGCTGAGTTGGTTCAGATGTCACTCAGACTCATCAGGAGGTGGAAGAAGAAGAAGAAGAACCAGACCATCTCTTTTTCTGCCCTCCTTCCTTTTCTTATTCAGCTGATCTGAAATATCCCCAAAACTGGAGATACGAGGTTTCAGCAGTGAAACTAAACTCTCCTGCACAGTGAAAACTTTTACTTTGGATACGAAACGACGCTTCACCTCTAAAACTTGTGCGTCTGCTGCCACGATTTAAAGCCGCCGGTGAATCAGTCTGCATGCGTCTGCCTGTCAGTGACTGGGTCAGGTTACAGATTACAGACTCGTGTATTACTGCCGTGACTCGGCCGAGAGACGTGACAGACTGCACGGCGGTCCCCGACCAATCACAGCTCTCTGTCTTTCACGACTTTCGGGAATGTAAACAAACATGGCGTCCGAAGCTGTGTGCTACAGAAAGAAAGAAGCGACTCCTCTGTTTCACAGCTCCAACGGCACCTGAGCTCCTATTGGTCAACGTCACCGAACACGTCGTGGAATTTGTCACACTCGGTGAGAGAGGCGTCGGTTGTCGTCCACTACGATTCACTACACGGGATAAAACCATCAGTTGTTCGTTCCCGACGTCCGTCTGGTCGGGCCGATATCAGCTGATATCATGTAGTCTGAAAGCAGGAAAAGCAAGTAACACCACTAACGATGGCTCCATCCCATTCAGCGTCCCAGTAAGCCATGTCAGTGAGTGAGCGTGCACAGCACCAGAGCCCTGGAACTGGCTCTCCTAAATGGAATGCAGCCATCATAAAAGTTGTTAATTCCACCTGGACTTTTCCTGCTTTGAAAAGTCAAAATGTCCGCAGTGAAAAGGGCCTATTACAGTATCTGTAAAAGCTCCTCCTTCAGTTCATTAAATATTTCCATCAGCATGGACCTGTTAGCTTTAGCCTCAGTCTGTTAGCATCACATCATGTAGCCACCAGGTGCATATTTAAGACGTTTTAAAGGGTTTTCATTTTAAAACAAGCCACATGGAAACATTAAAAAGTTTCAACCAACTCATGGAAGCAACGTTAGGGTTAGGGGTTAAAACAGGACCCTTACTGTTTGCTGCTACCTGACTGATGTCCTGAGTTCTAGTCCAGATCCTGATCCTTCACACTGAGTGAAAATGAGTGAAAAGCAGCTCTGTGTTGTTTGAAAGGGTCACTTGAAGTCTCATCTTTGAAGCAGATGTGACCCTTCAGACGCTGAAGACTTCCCCGGAGCTGAACGCGGCTCGGGGGAATATTCAGGTGCACGGAAAAGAACATTCTTGGAAATCACAAACTGAAAAGGTGTGAGAGCAAAAGGCGCTGCAGTGGCATTGTGGGTAACCTGGGTTTATTTAGACTGGATTTGCAGGCCATTACGTACCAACAGAGCCCCCCTGGCATGGAGGATTTCATGCAGGACCATCAGGCTGCAGCTGTGGCTCACAGGTACATCCGTCTGTTTTACTGCACGTTGATTTTAATGTTTTATTGAACACACCGGACAAGATCGCAGCTGGATCCGAACTTTAAACCACCAAACCAGCCCTCTGCGCTGTTCCCCTGAAGTATGTATGATATAAAGGTTTAGCAAACCAGGATTTCGAAGGCTGACAGCTGTGTGTTTAGTCTGATGCTGAGGAGAAATAAAGACGTTGGTTTTTAAAAGAGGTAATGAGGGTCCAGGATCTGAACTTTCCTGAACGCCTGCATCATGTGTCCAGTCTAAATATGATGTTTTGGATTTTTTCATTTATGTTTGAATTAAATTGGAACATAAATCAATTAACACGTCTCAGAGTTTGTTTTTTGTGTTGGTGTACTGGCGTGAGTGTTGTGTGAACAGGTAAGACTAGATGAGTCTTCCACTGATTATTGATTGATTGATCATCACGCTCCTGTAACATCGTCGGACTCCCGATGGACGAGTTCGAGAAAAAGAATAAAAATCGATATCGTCTTTCATATAGAAAAAGACGATATAAATGATACTGAAAACACTTATTTGGGACATCTTGAAAGTTACGTATTTAGTTTGAAGAACTTGTTTTAATATGTCACTCAGTGTAGACACCATCCAGCTCCAATGGAGATGATCAGATCGCTGTGATCAGGAGGAGGAGGGTTAAATAAATAAAGGATCCTGTGATGTCGCTCTGCTAGCTAACGGTTAAATGTGGTTTTATATGATGAGCAGGGACCTGCGGAAACTTGACTTGTTGTCACTGGAAATTAAAGAGATTGTAAAGGGTTAAATGTTTGGAAGTATATCAGCACCTTTTATTCAGAGGAGTTTTGAAAGATGATGTCAGGTTGAGAAACGGTGGCGTGGCGTCCACCTGCTTACGCTCAAACACCGCCATTGTTCACTTCAACAAAGTAGGAATGATTCGATCCTTCAGATATTCGGAATCATTTTAATAACAATGAGAAAGAAATGATGTAAAACGCGGCAGCTGCAGCCTGTGTGGTGTTTGAAGATTTTGCCCGTCGGCTGTTTGTCTTTTCATCGCATTAATCCCGAGTCCTTCTTCATCTCTGATCCTTACAACAACACCGGCTCTGAGAACTAATAAATGGAAGGGTTTGATTTCCGTCGGCAGTGCCAAACACCACAGGCTCACCTTCACGGTGCAGGGGTCAGGACGGAGCGCTCGGGCCCCTGAAGGCTGAGGGGCCGGGCCGGGGGCCGGGGGAATGTTTACCCACTGGGCGTTCCCTTATTGATCTTATATATTGGTGCAGGGTGGGGAACCATAACAGATAAGCAGGGCGAGTGTTATAACACGGATCATGTCAAAGCAGCTCGCTCTGTCTTCTGTCTTTGATTTCTAAACAGCGAGTCGGGAGCGACAGACGGTGGGAAACTTTTTAACCCTCTGAAGTCGCAGCTTTCAACAGCAGCTTGGATTTGTGATTCGTGATATCGGGCTGTATAAATGAAATTGACTTGTAAAGTTTTCATCCACTCAACAAAACGACAGCTTCACATGGTCACTAAGTGGCTCTGAAATTATGGTTTTGTAAAGTTTCCCAAGCGTTTCTGAGTGTTGACGTCAGCAGCGACCTTGAGAACGGTCCGATCGATGGGCAGGTCCGTCAAACATTACCTCATGACTGAGCGGAGGATTTCAGAGATGTTCATCTGCACCCATGAAATCGTGTTTCAGTCTGAAGCCAAATGTGTGCTTTGTGTTAAAGCAGAGACAAAAAGCCTCTGTTCATCTTCCTCTGAAACGTTCCCACGCGTCACAACTGTTAAAATGTCGACGAGATTTTACGAGCAGCTGGAGAGAAATCAGAAAAACAAACGTCCATTACCGAAAAGCTTTGCTATCTTTCCTGAGATCTGTCCTCAGACAGGTGGAGCGTTATCTAACTCCCATCTTCCTGCAGACCTGTTTGCTTTTCACTGAAGCCGCTTTGGTTTTTCCAGAGGAACATGAACACTGGCTCGCTCTCTGCCATCAGGACCGAATAACGGCTTTGTGTGAAAACAGCCGTGAGAACAGACGCTGCAAACACAACCGAAGAAACAAAAACATATAAATCAAAGTCATTAATTTCACTGTTGTGATCATTGTGTCCTGACAGCTCATCAGCAGCATGTCTGCATTTGGTTCTCATGTTCCACCAACGACAAAAACATGTCAGTCTGCTCTGCATGTCACTGTGGGCCCCACACCCATTTATTATTTATATTTTTGCACATTTCTGGGCTGAAGTTGGTATAATGTTGCTTTCTGAGGCGGGAACATGAGACACGGAGCCTGAAAAAGGTAAGATAAACTTTAACTGGTTGTTACAGTACACCGTGCTGCTGACCCCCCAGCCTCGTGATGCCCCTCTTGTCCTTCCTGCTGTCTGTCTGTTCACTTTTCCTTCTTCCCCGCCTCCCTCCTGTTTACCTCTAAACTACCTGTCTGTGTTTGTATGTCTGGTGGAGGGCGTGGCCCTCATCCTTCACCACCTGCCCGTGAGCACCTGCCTCCTCACCTGTGATCCATCATCTCATCAGCCTGCAGTATTTCAAAACCAGCTCTTCACCAGATCATTGCTTCTCGCCTTTTGGTAGAAAGCACTACGGCCTCAGTATTAAGTAACCTAAAAAGTTGATTCTGTCTTTGTTCGCTCTTACCTGAAACCTGTGTCTTCTTTGACCTACAGGTCCACAACCACCGTCAGCTGTTCGCCTCCTGCCTTCAGGAATCCCCGGTCTGCCCGCTTATTGTTCTGTTAGCAACCAACTAGCATGATAACGGACCGTTAACAAGCAGTTAGCACGCTAGCTAGCTCAGAGAGCTTGTTCCCTCTTCAGTTAAACTATTTGTCGACGACATCAGAAACTCAACCAGAGGAGCTCAATGAGGATGCTCAACATTTACTGTGTTTCCTTCATTTAGTCCTTCCTTCTTTCATTTTTAATTTCCTTCCTTCCTTCTCAGATCTGACAGCTGAGGTACTGTATTAGATTTCCATCCGACAGTGAATTTTTCACTATCGGCACTTTTACTTTGGGTACTTGAGTACATTTAGCTGCTGATACTTGCAGTATTTGTACTACAGGAGTACTTCCCCTGCGGTACACCACAGTGAGCAGTATCTCCTTCTCCTTCCACATCTGTTAAAAACGGACAAACAAAAGCTCCAAACGTCTCCGTCTGAAGAATTTTCCGGTGTGTTCGGGCGTCCAGAGAATCCATTTATTTGGAAAAGACACATCAGGAAGTGAGAGTCCAAACAAAGGCCAGAGATTGTAAATCTAAATGTGGATCCGTCCTGCTGGTCTGCGGGCTACCTGCCCCGCCAGGCCAGACGGAGCTGGAGGTCTATTTAAGGTCCAAAACAGACTCTTCAAAGCTCTCAGACACACAGGAAGCTGTGTCACTGTTTATTATGCCACCCAGAAGACTCACACACTCTCACACTCTCACACACACT